>WEIU01003615.1:20285-32490 GCA_013389925.1 Aegithalos caudatus | reverse complement strand
AAAAAAAAAAAAAAAAAAAAATTACCATTGTAATTATTTAATTGATGTACATAATGTCATAGAACAGCTCAGGTTGGAAAGGACCTTAAAGATCACCCAGTTCCAGCCCCCTGCCATGGGCTGGAACACCTCCCACTAGACCAGGTAGCTCAGAGCCCCATTCAACCTGGCCTTGAACACTTCCAGGGATGGGCGACCCGTTATCACCCTCACAACTAAAAAAAACTTCCTAAAATCTAATTTCTAATAACTCTCTTTCAGTTTAAAACCATTGTCCTTATGCTATCACTACAGATAAAAAGTCTCTTATATAAGCCCCCTTCACACACGGAAAGGCTGCAAATGTCTCCTCAGATCCTTCTCTTCTCCAGGCTTACCAACTCTCTTGGGCTGTCTCCTTAGCTGAGCTGCCCCAGCACTCTGACCACCTTCATGGCCCTCACCTGGACCTGCTCCAGCAAGTCCACGTCTTTCTTGTATTTGGTGTCCCAGAGCTGGATGCAGCACTGCAGGTGGGACGTCTCACAAAACTTTTCTCGACCTGCTGGCCACAGGGCTTTGGAAGCAGCCCAGGATGTGATAAAGTTCATCAGGTTTTAAGGTTCAACTATGAAAGATTGAATAGTATTTTGGAGAGATGAGGCAATCCAAATGAAAAAGATGCCTTGAAGGAACAAAGACTGTATTACAAAGATATAAAGCTAAACCAAACTCTTCTGTGGGTATAGGTCTGTTAGAAATTATAAATTTAGAATGGCATTTTAGAGTAGTTAATGTTATGGCACCAGTATCAGCTAAACTCTAGTTGATCGTTGTCCCAAGCAAGAGAGAAACCGATAGGTTGGCACTCCAATTAAAATGAGTTCTGGATAACCTGTGTAAGGAGATTATTAAAGAGAAGCAAATTCTGACCTGAAAGCTGTCTCTAGCATTTAGATATCCTTATTAGTTACAATGTCCAGGAACAGTGATTCAAGAACAGACTAATACATCACCTATCTTGTCCAAAAAGTAATTAAATTAAGGATGACAAAGATCCAGCTCTGGTGTATGTTTGGTGTCATACACAAAATTAGATACAGCAAATTACCTGATTCAGTACATGTGTCCAGACAACTATAATAGAAAACTAGTGTGCAGAATCAGATTCGTACTTCTTAATTAAGGAACATAGGCTTTGAAACCTTTTGGCTATTTGTTCCCTTGAAACATATAATAAAAACATGACAGATTGTCAAATCTAAGACTCTGGGACATTTCCTACAGTATATTATTGGAAGCCTCGCTCTAAAATGATTAATGTTGGCGTAAGTTTCCCATCATCAAGGACTTTAATAAACCACATCCTCTGGCAAATCTAGTACTGTCCTTGCCATCGATCCTGTAAAAGTGCCTCAATTTTTTGTAAATCTGCCACAATTTAGTTAATAGCCATCTATCTTTCTCTTGTATTTTCTCCCTCTTACTTTTTTCAGTTAATATTTTAAAATTAATAGCTCTTCCTTGGATACAAAGTAGAAGAACCTGCACAGACAAGTACAATAACTGTCACACATACATTTGCAAGAAAAAGCAATATTAGAAATACTTTAAAAAGTGGTTGACTATATTTTAATCTATAATAATTCTTAAAAGGAAGACAGGAATTGGATAACTTCAGGATTACTAACTTTCACTTTACTGCTAGTATCACAATCATGTGGCTGTAAGGAAAAGCAACCAAGACCCACATAGGAAGTTTCCATGTAGAAAAGTGAATGAAACTCAACATATATTGCTTTTAAATTGCCATGATTATTAGCTAAAACCTGAGGCATCTTTTTTTCCAGTATCTAGCCCATGATTTCAGAAGTTTTGAGAGGTACATGTTTACTTTCAAAGCAAGTGCAGAAAACACCACACTTTCTGTAAGACTTCCTTTTCCTGATGCCTTAAGTTTTAGATTTCATGTTTTTCAGATTTTGTGCTGCCTGTGTGTGTAGCTCTAAGCCTCATATTAAGTGCTAGTAAGCTCTTTTCACAGAGTAGGTAGACAAAACAAATCCATTTTCTGCTGAAGACCAAGGACAATGAGTACAAGTTTTCAGGCCCAAAAGCATAAACAACGGTGGACTGAAGAGAGAAAACAAGAAGGATGGGACTTCACAACCTGAAGCTATTAAACCCCAATATGTAAATAGACCAAAACTTATAAAAGTGTCAAACCTCGTGACTGGTCATCCATTTTGTGACAATTTTGGGTCCACCTTGGGTATAGCTCTGGCCAGGCTCTTGTACTGCCCAAGGTGTACCCTTAAAGACCTTTTAATAAATATCTACTTTATTCTCAAGCTATGCTCAGTCTCTGTTCCAGGTGAGCCTTCCCAAGGCATCATTCCCTGCTCCATTCTCTTGGTTCCTCTCAGAATTCATTACAATATGACACTGGTATTCAATAGTATGATGTACTGTCAACTACTAGCTTTATGAATAGTAAGAACCCCCTCCTGCTGGCAAGCAGTACTACTACCTGGAAACCTTAACTAGGATTTTTTTTTTAATATTCAAACACCATACCAATTGCTCCATTTCCATAAGATACTTTTTACTAGATGCAAAGTATGTTGATAATTGCACATGTATGGCTCAGGTGCTTGGTGCTGCCAGAGTTGCAGAAATTCTTTTTTCTATTTTTCTACTTTTCTTAGAATTTCACTTGACATTATAGAATTGTATTTGTTTTCACTTAAAAAAAGCAAACACAAAAGCCAAAATAAAGCCTCAAGAAATTTTAATTTCATAGAAATGTTTCCTTTGAATTGCCACATCTCTCTAAAATTACCTAAACTAGTTTAAATTAGGAGAAGAAATAATAAAGAAAACATAGCTAGGTAAAAAGCAAAGTCTGCCACAAGTGATGTATAAAATAAACTGTTTGGATACATCTATTAATCATTCTGTATGCCTGCAAATCACCAACACTGGCCATCAGATATAGGACAGGAAGACTCCCCCTACTGATCCATCACACTAGCAGCAATTTTCATAGTAGTAACAAAGTTATCAAGTGCTGCTGATTGTTAATACATTATTCTCAAATGGTTCCAATGTGTAACAAATTTTCAATTGTTACATTATTCAAGGGCAGAATTACTGGAATAATTTAGTATGGCCTGACTTCAGCATCAAATATTAGATTATATAATTTTCTCATGGGCAGAGGTGAAAAACTGCAATGTTTTTCTCAAACCAAGATCCTAACCCCATCTTTCTTCCTGTCCTACTTGTCACATTTTCAGAACAAAATCCACTCTTTCCCTTCAGTATTTTCCTACTTGTCACCCTTACCACCACAACACACCTCCTTATTGGCATCATCCCTCCATTCCCTAATGTCTGTCTATCTCCCATACATTCCCAAATCAGAATAGTTGCTGTATAGAGAAGGACTTTTAGCCTCTTTCATTTCTTTACTTAATTTTGACATGCAGTGCTGTTCAGAAACCAATAAATAAAATCTCTAAAAACTTGTTTTGTTCAAGTTTCAAATTTCAGCACCACACTTATCATATCACCTGATTATTTTCTTCTCAGATGCCTTGATTCTGCTTGATCTGTTTTGGAGATATAAAAATGGAAAAAGCCATGATACCTTTTTTTCTTTCACAGGTCATCACTATGTAATGTAAATTATGGTTTATATACTATACTAATATATGAAAATACTTGTGAAATCAAGAAGAGGCATTAGAAAATTCTTCCTTAGATTTTTTCCTTTTTTTCTATCTATACTTTTCACAATTGCAGATGTGAAAATTTATGACATCAAGAAAATATGTTAAGGCATATATATGCACTAATAACTACATTATTAGAAGCAAAACAAAAAAATCCCCAAATTTTATTCTTTCAAAATTGTGTTCTTCTATTAAGAGAAAAGTAGCTAACATTCTATTACAAATTTACTTTAAATGATAGAAAATTAGTTGATTAAAAGATTAACCAAAACATGCAGTAGAGAGCTCTGTTCAGTAAAAATTTATGAGAAATTTCTAATATCAATATAATGTTTAACAAGTTATTAACATATATTTAAGAAAAATGTTTTCAGGGTGGAATTTTTGTTTCAAAGGATCATTACAGCCTTTTGGGCTAAGTAATAGGTAGATTTATTATATAGATGAATACTTTCTCAATTTTCCCACACTGTTGTAACATCAAAAAAAGACAGTGGATGCAATCAACTGTGCTTCGCTGTGGGAAGTTTTTTGAAATGATTTTGGAAAGTGATTTAATGTAATAAACCTCATCTTTTGCAGAGAATACAACTTTCATGTCTCCTCAAAGTCACTGTAATGGCATACTAAACTTCCTTGTGTGCAAGTGCACAAGTGCAAAGAAGGAAAATGGTAAATCTTTCAACTGACATTCATAATACGTCAAAATTATCACACTTATTTGTGATGTTAAAGGTTGACCTTTTCCATCTTTGCTTTCTCATTTTAACCTATAAATGTGACAGGAAGAAATGTAACTAAAGCCAAAAGTATTTCATTAGAAAAGATGGAATTTTCTCTATATCAATATTTTGTTTCTCTTGATTGCTTTTCCTGTAATTTATTTCCTGGCCATATGATTGTTTTTATAAGTGTTGTTTTCTGGCTGTGATGACAGGATAGAGCTGGGTCCTCATGACTAATGGATGAAGGGAGGGTGTAAAGAAGAAAAAATCAGGATTTTTTCAGTGGTGCCCAGTGACAGGAGAGAGGCAATGCCTTTCAATTTCAACCATTCTGTGATTCTGCTGCTGCACTGATTTCTCTTAACAGAAACCAAATCCAAATTATGAACAGTTTGAATATATCATGATTTATGATAGAATTAGGTAGCTAGAACTTATGTGACATTTATCACAACATCGAGGTGTCCCAGAGACGTTGTGGATGATCCATCCATGGGGTTCAAGGCAAGTTTGTAGGGGCTCTGAGTAACCTGGTCTAGTGGAAATTGTCCCTGCAAATGTCACAGGGGTTGGACGTGGATGACCTTTATGACTGCCTCCAAACCAAACTATGTTATGATTCTGTAATAACATTTGTGATGTCTTGTACACACTTGTAGCACTTTCTCCAATTGAAAACCTTTCTCCCTCAAAGGTAAATACAATCTGTATGTCAATCTGTTGAATCTAGTTTTAAGAAATGTTGTATATTGTTTTGCAAAGATATAAAATTAAATTGCATGAATCCAAAGCATTGCCCTCAACTGCAGTGCAATACACCTAACACAACAAAGCAAAAGAATAATCAATTCACGAAACCAAGTTCGATACTGCAACAATAATGAGGTTGGTTTCAAATTGTGGCAGGGAAAAATAAAACCAAACAAAAACAAAGGAAAAGACTATTATTGATAAGCAATAAAATAGTATAACAAATATTGCACTGTTTTCTTTAAAAGTAAAGACTATACTGCACATACTGCATGATTATTTTTGTTTTTACCACTCAAAGTTGGTACTTAACTAATAAGGAATAAAACTACAAAAATCATGTTTGGATGAAAAGCAGTATTAAGAAAAATTTCATATTCCTGGAAGATACTATAAATTATTTAAATGCATTGTTTTAGAAATTGCTTTCTACGAAAAGATTTTTATCAACTACTCACATGGCTGATCTCATACAAAAATGTACCATGTTACTCAATGTAATCTATTTGTCACAGATGATTCTATCTCAAAACATTGCTCTTTGAGTACTGTGAGGAAATAGGCATTTTTCCACCACCCAGCGTATCTAACATCTGCAGTATCCATATTGAAATTAAATAATAAAATTGTGATGTGAAAACTGGTAATTCCAGCTAAAAAGGTCTCTCAGTCAGGATGCTTTCTGGATAGTGTATGGGAAAACAGAATTTTCCAAAAGACATAGAAATGCCTTTTCTCCAGTAAAAGGAGTATTGTCCAAAGCAATTTGCACCTGGTGATACAGAGCAGTCAGAAACAACAGCATCTTACATAATGTGTGCTCCTGGGAGGACAAAATTAAGTGAGGGCTGTGAAAACTTCCGACAGGTTAATGACAGTTTGAACAAAACAAAGGGAAAACTGTAAGGGCACATAGAGAGTCTTTCAAAGATTGTAAATGTTATTCATTACTGCCTTGTTGAAAGCTTTTCTGACTTAGCAATGATGTCTAGGAATCCTAACTAAGAATAACACTGCGGTGAAAGATGATCCAGCATATTGAACATCTAAAAATTAAGATTTTTCTTCATTGCTAACTATGTAGTGCAAAATTTCTGAAATTCAAGACCTAATGTGTTATCTCATGACAATTTTTCTTTTAGTCAGGTCTGCATAATGCTTTTACAGACAAAAAAACCCCACATAGAAATGTAAACATTTGTGTAGGAAAATTAACTTTGAGAGACACCTAATATTATGTGTAAAATTAAGGTATAATCCACTATGGTTTATATATTTCAATTCCTCAGGCTATCTTGAAAAACTCAGCATAAGGCCCACTTTATCTTTTTTTAAGTATTTCTCTAATGCTTTAATTTTTTTAAATTAGTTATTTCTCTATGACAAATGTGTAGCTAATAACTAGACACATATTTATACCCAATACATATCATATATTCCACCACATAGGAACTTTTCAATTGATTACTTATTATTCCTCTCATCAAATACATACAAGGCTTTGCATTTAAAACCAAATTTTGCAGTTAGTGAAATCCATTAATAAATAATATTTGAAAATAGTATTTTATTTTGATGTAATTTTGATTTACCTTTGATACTTTATATAAGGGAAATTATAACAAAACACAAAGATAATTTTGTAGGAAGAAAACCTTTAAAATGTCCCCTGGTTCCCTTCAATTCATGTCTGCCCAGCATTTCCTTCAGATAAAAGTCAGGGTTAACTGTGCTCAGTTGGTATCAAACCTGATAATCTCTTTCTGTCCTGGAGAACTGCTCTTATCACCAGGAGCAACCCCAACGGAGAACAGGGATAAAGCATGGAAATTCTGTGCAATCCCACTGTCAGTTTATATCTCTGATAGGGGTCAGCAAGTAAAAGGATAAGACAGTGACACCAGAGCACTCTGTGCCTTCATTAGGCCTGTTTGACTGAGGTGGCATTTAAGCATGTGATGGAAGCAGTTTCCTCTCCTGACTACACAAACTGTCAAATACAATGAAAAATAAAGAAAAAATGATGTAGTTTTGTTACCAACTTACAGAAAGGCATTGATGCATTGTTTACTTCCATCTAGAAACTTGAGAGCAATATCAAGAATTAAGACCTGATTATTTATTTATATCTTAATTTTAAAATAGTTGTTTATATGAGAATATTATTAAAGACAATTAAAATTTTTAGGAAAATGGCTTAACTGCAAGAGTGAGCCATACCTGAATAAATTCTTCTCAAAACTTGTTTGGAAGAGAACAAAACCAAACTAATGGAAGAGAAAAATTAAAATATTTTGAAGGGTTTAATAAAAAATTTTAAATGAAATTTTGGGAAAAAAATATAAAAGCCTTGATAGCCTTGTTTGTAGCTGCACTTAGTGTGCTGAAGAAATGCCACTTGGAAAAAAGTCCCATAACTGGAATGACAGATAACTATGACACTGCTTCATACAGGAATATATTGGGGATAGGACTGTCAGAGCTTAGGACAACTCAGCATTGAATGGAAATGGGGGCAAGGAGGTGCTGAAAGATTCTATGCAGGGGCTGTTCTGTTAGAGAAGTTTATGGCAGAGTCCAGACTGATGGCAGATGAGGCTGGAAAGAGGCACTTCCTCTTGGGGACATTATTTTAAAGAAAAGGAGAATTGTTTACCATTAAGAAAGTATTTTCTTTCCTGATCAAGACAAATAAGTTATATTTGAAGCTCATATAGCAGTGCAAAGTTATTAGCAAAGGAAAGCAAGAAATTTTTCTGACTCATCAGTCTGAATATGAGATAGACCTATATTGTATCACCCCAGAAATACTTGTTTTGCATCATAGAACTACTTGACTTAAAGGAATTGAGGGAAATTGTATTTCTGTTAGTCAAGTAACACCTGTGCTGGAAAAAGATGGGTTAAAGCACACCAGCAGTTGAGTATTTAAAAATTAAAACTCCAGTTTTAGAAATATCATAATAAAAATCTTCTATTATCATTAAAAGTAATCATTACAATGTATGACTTCTCTAATGGTAGAATAATATTTCTATGTTCTTTATAAACTGTGCTTCCTCAGAGTATTTTAGAATTGCAGAAGATTTTATACTGTATCAAACATTTTGTGCTAAGGCATAATTTCAGATTTTAAGTTATTTCATTTTCTCATATACTATATTTGATTGTCCCCACAATATTCAGAATTAATTCTGCTATACCATAAAAGACTATGCTACTTTTAAATTCTTTCCACCTCTTCCAAAACTTTCACCTTGAAAGATGTCTTAGGTTATAATAATGTATTGTATCAATTCAGAGGTTTTATTATGCCCTCTAGTATGAATTCTGTATTGCCAATAAATTCTTAAATTTCAATTGTCCACGTTTAATAACATCGTGCAACATATCTCTCTCTTCTGAATACAAAAGATATTAATATTTAATGTTAAAGCAGAGTGGCAACACAACGATATATTTCATACTTTTATGTAGAAAGTTGGCAGGAATTTAAAGAAACTTTACTTAATTTGCATTTTTATCTAGGTTTTTTTTTCATTTATATAAATATTAAAAAATATCATTGCACACATTAAAGAAAACAAATATAGCAAATTAGGATTTATTTCTTACGTCCTGTGGCTTGGCAAATCTCTCCATTCCTAACACCTAAAAATTATTTTGATCATTCCTCATTTTTCTTTCAGGTTTATATTCTACACCACAATGCAATGCTTTTCTGCCAAAAAAAAAAATATCACACACCGCTGTATAGTGAAAGTACTTTCAGAACTCCTCAGGAAATCATTCTGTGGTTCACAATCATTACTTTTATTTTTGTGCCACAGAATCCTATTCCAGCTTTTATCTTCCCTCTGGAAAGAATTTTTCTCTTCAAAGACTCAGTTCAAACAGGCTCATGCAAATCCTACTGGAGATATAAAAGAATTGTATCTAGAAATTTCTAGATAAACAGAGCAACAATGAAATAAAAAGAAGGATTTTTTTGCTTGTTTTTATTTTTTAAAGACTTTTGCTCTTGAATTTGAAGAACAATTTAAAGAAACAATTACTCAATTGATTTTTTTTATATTTTAGATTTGTATCCTCTGATTGGCTTCTCAAGCATCAGCCTCTCCTAAGCAAAAAAAAAAATATCTCCTTTTGTCCTGGGTAAAATGCAAGAGCTTGGAATAAAGACAATCTTTAAAAGAGACTGTTACAAACATGATAACTTCAGGAGGGGTTGTAATTGAGGCTAGAGACCTTTTCAGGATTAGTAAATCAGAAGACTCAGAAACAAAAAAGACTCTTTGTTGAATCTTAGAAAGTTAAGCTCAAGACTTAGCTGGTGCTCAAATCAGTCCTTACTTTATCCCACTGAATACTTTTCATTCCTAGCAGTCTCAGCTAGCCTGGAGATTTGAAGTTATTAAGCTTAGCCTTAAGTTAATGGATAATAACACTGGAATATCATTTCAGAAGAAATCCTGCCCTGCTTAAGTCACCAACACACCAACAATGGTCTTGTTCACTTCAGAAAAGACAGGATTCTCCCACAGAGTAATGAACTACAGGATATGCTTTCTTTATGCAAGTTTAATCATGAATTACCATGAAAAAATGACCTTCCATTAAGAATGTACTTTTTGTTTTGTTTTGTTTTTAACAAATTTAAAAGAGAAAACAAAATATTAGAACTTACATTCAATATCAAGGTACATGCTCTTTTGGTGCCCACCAATTCTACTTGCTGCTTCACAGTCATATCTCCCTGAATCTGACAACTTCACATCTTTAATATGCAGTGACGATTTTCCATGCTGCCCTTTGACTTCTATGCGGCCATCTGGGCTCTGTTTACATTGATTCAGGAAAAAAAAAAGGTTTTATATATTTATATATGTATATCAATGTAGAATTTACATATTACACAGTGCTGATAAGAATGACTGAAAAAATCACTTCACCTATGGTGAAGTTATTACTGACAGCTAATCAACTTCTAAATTTTCCAAATAAATTTTTAAAAATATAGAAAAACATGTTCTCTTTCTAGACAGTATAATGAAAGGAATAAGTACATGCTTAAAGGAACACTGTCAAGGGAACCACAAAACATATCAAATTATGACAGCAATAGTGAACTGCATGCTCAAAAGTTTATGATCTCACTCACTGTGTTTTGATGCTGTTAAGAAAAAATGCATAGCTACAACGCCATATCTTAGATTACACACAGCATTATCTCTGGTCCTTACAACTGCAGCTGTAAAACTGAATGAGCAAATCCCAGAATCTCACAACTGCTAAGAAAACTTGAACCATAAATGTAACTAGAATTTCTGGATTTCAGTTCCTTTTCATTACATGGAAAAGGCAAAGGAGAAAAATGAATGAATTCAATTTTCTACAACATAAATTTTATAAAAATCCTTATCCATAATGATCCTCCTTTCCCCGCCCATCCCTCCCCACAAAATTAATTGACTTTAATGGGTATACAATAATTAGGTTAAACTAAATAAAATAATTAGGTTAAACTAAATAAAATAAAGAAAATGTCCACTTCTTGACGCTTCAAATTTCATAAAGTATTATGCCTGTGGAAAAAGAAGTTGTTTTCTTCTGCTCTTTACTCATAGAATCATACAATATTTTGGGTTGGAAAGGACCTCAAAGCTCATCTCATCCCAACCCCCCTGCCTGGGCNACTTTATCCCACTGAATACTTTTCATTCCTAGCAGTCTCAGCTAGCCTGGAGATTTGAAGTTATTAAGCTTAGCCTTAAGTTAATGGATAATAACACTGGAATATCATTTCAGAAGAAATCCTGCCCTGCTTAAGTCACCAACACACCAACAATGGTCTTGTTCACTTCAGAAAAGACAGGATTCTCCCACAGAGTAATGAACTACAGGATATGCTTTCTTTATGCAAGTTTAATCATGAATTACCATGAAAAAATGACCTTCCATTAAGAATGTACTTTTTGTTTTGTTTTGTTTTTAACAAATTTAAAAGAGAAAACAAAATATTAGAACTTACATTCAATATCAAGGTACATGCTCTTTTGGTGCCCACCAATTCTACTTGCTGCTTCACAGTCATATCTCCCTGAATCTGACAACTTCACATCTTTAATATGCAGTGACGATTTTCCATGCTGCCCTTTGACTTCTATGCGGCCATCTGGGCTCTGTTTACATTGATTCAGGAAAAAAAAAAGGTTTTATATATTTATATATGTATATCAATGTAGAATTTACATATTACACAGTGCTGATAAGAATGACTGAAAAAATCACTTCACCTATGGTGAAGTTATTACTGACAGCTAATCAACTTCTAAATTTTCCAAATAAATTTTTAAAAATATAGAAAAACATGTTCTCTTTCTAGACAGTATAATGAAAGGAATAAGTACATGCTTAAAGGAACACTGTCAAGGGAACCACAAAACATATCAAATTATGACAGCAATAGTGAACTGCATGCTCAAAAGTTTATGATCTCACTCACTGTGTTTTGATGCTGTTAAGAAAAAATGCATAGCTACAACGCCATATCTTAGATTACACACAGCATTATCTCTGGTCCTTACAACTGCAGCTGTAAAACTGAATGAGCAAATCCCAGAATCTCACAACTGCTAAGAAAACTTGAACCATAAATGTAACTAGAATTTCTGGATTTCAGTTCCTTTTCATTACATGGAAAAGGCAAAGGAGAAAAATGAATGAATTCAATTTTCTACAACATAAATTTTATAAAAATCCTTATCCATAATGATCCTCCTTTCCCCGCCCATCCCTCCCCACAAAATTAATTGACTTTAATGGGTATACAATAATTAGGTTAAACTAAATAAAATAATTAGGTTAAACTAAATAAAATAAAGAAAATGTCCACTTCTTGACGCTTCAAATTTCATAAAGTATTATGCCTGTGGAAAAAGAAGTTGTTTTCTTCTGCTCTTTACTCATAGAATCATACAATATTTTGGGTTGGAAAGGACCTCAAAGCTCATC
>WEIU01003615.1:1703-20089 GCA_013389925.1 Aegithalos caudatus | reverse complement strand
GTTCAATCCTATAACACACACAATCAAGTTTACTGCATATTACACTCAATACTCACCAAGTGGCAGCTGATGTTTAAGTGGCTGAGCTTTTAACTCAGTACAATTGTTCCTTGATTTAATAAAGGAAATATGCACCAATTTAGACCTTAAAATATTTGATGTAAAGCAGTCAAATGAAGCATGCTGTTTATTATGATTTCTAGAAAAAGAAAATTATTCTGATCCTATGTCGGAATCCAAGTAGACTGAATTTTGTTTCCAGTGAAAATGACTCAGTATATGTACATAAATTAAAGTTCTTGAATTCTAACCCATAAGCCAACATAAACCTATTTGGACTGGTAAAAATTACCAACTTAGACCACTTAGCTATGAATTTTAATACTAATTCTAATTTTAATTCTATTTCCATAATACGCTCAGAAAAGGAAAATAAAAGTTATAATGTTGCTAGTAAACATGTTACAGTAGTGAACATCATGGCTTTTGGAAAGAATTCCTGGGCTAACTAAAATGCAATTTCCTTAAAATAAAACATTAGGCTGTTTTCTAATTTCTGATACAAAGTCAGATTTATATACATGTAGAGCATATATATAAATGCTTATTTATATAGCACTATATATATCGTTTATATATATGTAAAGCAAGTACTTTCTATGACATAGTTAATACTGCTATGAGTCTTTTCTTTTTTATTTAAATATTAAGCATGTAATACCATGGTCAAACTACATGATTCCTACCTAAAATGTATATACACTTCAGAAATTTAATTTCTGATTTTAACTTGATGACTAATATTTCCTTAAGAAGTTACATTTAAAACGGTGAAACAACCTGTGACGACGAATCATAGATACAATATTAAATACTTTATTAGTGATTCATTAATTCAATACTAATCCCAAATACTTTGATTCATTAATACATACTTTACTATAAGTAATTCCATATATCCTTAAGCACATATATGAGTACTAATAGATTTTATAAAAGAAAATAATAATGAAAATAAGCACAAAGATCCTTAAATTAAATAGCTTTTAGAGTAATTTCTCAGTCTCATTTTAGTTTATCTAATTATTTTCTAATACTCATGGAAAAAATTTAGACTGTACTCAGTATAATTTTCCTATGTTCTTACATTCTCTTATTCTAACGCAGATGATTTAATATATCTTTGATTTATACGTAGGACAAAACCCAAGCTAATAAATACTCTGAATCATGGGAGTTTTTCACATATCGTTTATTTTTATAATCAAATATATGGCAAGAAACATTGTAAGAGGGATTTACTAGGTTCAAAGTCCATAAAACAAATAAAGCAACTGTAGGCAAGAAAATGCTACTAGAATTATCATAAAAATATGCATTTACTAAAGATAATTTCTACTCTTTTTAAGTTCTTGTGTTAAAATTGCTTACTAAGTCAAACAAAATTTCTAAAATGTCTTCTGCTTCATTGCTTATAATGCATATTATACTGTAGCTTCTTAATAAACAGTCTAAAAAGTCTTGTTCTCTCAGTCTATTTTGCAGATGGATTGGTGTACAAATCCATCATTTATTTCCTTTACAAACATGGTGCAATACCTGATTAAAAATATACTTATAGGCTGGCATTCCTGAAGAAAGAAACATATGAAAGAAAACAAGAGTGCAAATACAGACCAAGAAAATCCCATTAACAAACAAAGAAACAACTAATTAAATAAATAAAGAAATTATGCAGGTGTCTCCATCTGTGAGAGAATTCCCAGAAAATGAGGGAGATTGCCACATGCAAATCAAAATGCTAGTTAGTATGGTGAAGTTTCACAAGGACCTCAAAATACTGGTGTGGCTGTGCTGTATTTCTTTATGGTATAAATCAGACAAAAGAGAGCTAGGTAAATGATTTAAGGACACATTGTGATGACACAAAAAAGCACACTAGCAGTGCAGTTGAGTATGACAAAGAGCAATGAAGAAACTGGGACAAAAATCGAATATGCTGTGTGCAAATGGAGCAAAAACAGAAGCCACACTATTTACATTTCTCTGTTCTTGTAAAGGACATTATTAAAACTAGGATAAACTGACAGAGCAGAACTTTTTAACCATTGGCAAAACCTTTCTGGGATTAATTTCTTTGTCTGGCACCATAACAGGCATGAGGAGAAAGACACACAGGGAACACTACGCCTGCCCAGTAAACCTTAGGAGAAAGCCCCACCAGGAAGAAAGATATGGATGCCAAATGGGCCAAAACCAAAATATAGACATAATCTCTAAAAATTAAAATTGTCAGTAACTCTCAAGCCTGTCTGAAATAATAATAGATACCTACTAAATTGGGACATTCTTTTTTTTGCCTTTCAAATGTTATAGCATGAGAGATGACGAATCTGTATTTTATTTTATTGCTTAATAATAACAAAGAGCATAAAAGAGACAGAACAAACCCCTAGACAATCAGAATAGTCTCTGTGGCCCAACACTCATGGTTTGTGCTCATTCACTCAATTACTCGGTATCTCCTCCCATCATGGAGAATGAACAACCACTGAGGTCTTGAAAACTTGAGTTAAGACAGTTCCATACAGATTTACATTTTCTTTGCAAAGAACAATTATGTTAACAGACGCTTACATTCTTAGACATTGGAAGAATTACAAAGTCTTCAGAAGTTACATTTTCACAGCATTTTTTAGAAATCATAATAAAATCTTAAGAAATAAATATTTTTCATGGTTAATATTCATTGGAAAATTTCATAGAAATGATAAATAAAAGAGGGGGTTTTGAGGTTTTGGTGGTAGGGTTTTTTTCCCCCCATAGTTTCATCACCAGCATAAAACTAAAATACAAGTGAGAAATCTTCAGCAGAGACTTTGAAAAATGTTTTACTTAGGTAAAGTAATTTGTGATTTTATCCACATTAAAGCACATTCATTAAATTATGAAACAGGAAAGTCCTTTTATTTTGAATACTGATAGAAATCTAGTTCTTTGCTGTTGTTAAAGAAAAGTCTTCTATATAGATCTTCAAGTAAAACTACCCAAAATAATACCACATCAAAAGTGCCTTTTGAGAAAAAAAAAAAAAAAAAAAAAAAGTGAAAATTTTCTGACTTGCAATATTCTTACTTATAATATATAGTTAAATGCAAATGACTCCTATGCTAATTAAAAAATGAGAGGTATTGCATAATTTGAGATTAGTGCTACAGGTTCTGTAAAAGTATATATATATTTTGGGTTTTGATAAATTTCTTGTCATACTATACATGTTATTCTATTCCTTGACTTCTTCTGTCATGCTCTTGCTTCCTGAATGTCTTGAATAATTTTTAGTTCCACAAGTGAATATTCCCAAAGGCCTGACCAGCTGATGGTGACCTGAGCGGTCTATGCACAAAGTCAAAAAGCAGCACTCCCAAGGTGTTATCAGAACAATGACAACTCTGAATTTCAAGGATTCCACTCACAGAGAGGATGGGGATGTGATGAGACAGTAACATCCACATGGAGACAAGGATAGCTTCTGGAACAGAGTAAATTACTCAGGTACCACGGAGTTTTCAATCTGCAAAATTCCACTGTCATTTTAGTAAAATCAGTGTAATTTTTCAGGAGCACTGATTAAAATACTCAAAAAATGTCATTCATTTACTAACTGTAGAAAGCTGAACTTGGGCAGAGGTGGATGGTGTGGTTAGTGGATGAGTTTGATTTATTATCCATTGCTCCAATGAGGAAAAGTAGAACCAAATGAGACGAAGTTGTAGTGCTGCCAAAACTTGCATTTTGAGTTGGCTGAAAACAATTAGGAAGGTAAGAACAGTTGCAGAAATTGGTGACTCATTTGTAGCTGGATTTTAGTAATGTTGCTTGGATGGTTGGAGCAGCTGACTTCCCTCCTAGAGTTTATCATTTGGCTGCCAAAGTACTCCTTCAAACCCTGAAGTCCAAGGGCAAGACTGCAAGGAAAATAATTCCTTTATTTAAAATCTAGACACGTTTGAAATACTTTTATTTGATTTTCTTCTAATGTTTAAAGCTTTTTCATGAGCCAAGTGCCATCACTGTCTATAGTTAAAATGCTACAGGTTAGTTTGCCTGTCAGATTTACTAAATATATTTTCTGACACCTTGTGTACTTTAGTATTATTTTGGATGTACACTGCATATGTTAACCACAGAAGAGATGAAGAGGTAGTAGCTTAGAATTGGGACTTTTTTTCTTTTTCAAAACATGGAGCAATATACTAAAGAACAGTCACTGTAAGAACATCTAAGTTGAGTAAAAGCCACAGATATTTTAAATTTCCTGCAAAGGATCTGTTTCAGATGCACACAAAGATCCTTATACTGCAGGGGGGAGGATTGAAAAAAAAATCATAGTTCTTCCTTCTTTGCATCATGTTGTTAAAAATTGCCAACTCGTGTTGTCTTGGTCATGTTTTTAGTATACATCACTGAATTTTCAGGGAGAAAACAAATATTAACAGAATCATCTTTGGAATGTCACAAATAATGATTTTTTAGGAAGTTTGCTGATTTCAGGTTGTGTTCACATCCACATGAGGGGTAACTTGAGGTCATAAGTTCAGGCTGATGCTTCTTATATGTGAGATTTAAGCAGATCTTAATTGTCCATGAAAATGTTTCTTGAAGCACCATGAAAGATAACTTCTTTAACCTGACATGCTGATGCTAAACGATGAAAATTCTGGAAGTCTGTTAAAAGTACGTGACCAGCAATTCCTAGTCTGAAAATCTACCTTTGATGATGAGAGAAAGGGCTGTTAGTCACAACAGCCATCATCGAGTAGAAGCTGATGGAAGCTCCCTTCTGGATTATGGATGGTATATTCACAATATTTCCCACTCTCTTCAGGTAAATGTATTCTATCCATGCACCTGTTGGAGACAGCAGAAAATTCCAGAGTATTGCTATGTGCATATGCCTTAATGTCCACTGAATCAGAATAATGCTACAGCAGTGTCTTGGACTTGAGTGATTTTTATAGGAGACCGTGTGATATTTTAAAACTTCAGCTTGTCAATTATACATGTCAGCATGCTGCAAATTCCTGAACTTCTAGGGATTTGTTTTTCCACAGAGAAGAAAATATTGAAGCGCCTATTGTTTGTAGATCTATAGTGTAGCACCAGGGAAGTCACAAGAAAACCTAATGCTGAAGAAAAATATACTGTTGTTTTGATTTTCTCTTCAGCTGCAGACACACCAGTTACCTTTATAGAATTCAGATTGTAAATGGCAGCAGGTTCTAGGCAGATTGTTAGCAGCATGTACAGTCTCAGGAAAAAATATGTTCTTGAATGCTTTGTGCAGCTTTTTTAAATTATGAACTGATATTTCATTGATTCATGCTGGTATTTCTTTCAAACTTAAGTCATTATGCAAAGAGAAATGAAAAAAACCATGAAACCCTGACAACACTTACTAAGACAAAAAATGGAAAACTGAACTTCTTTCCCTTATTGGAATTTTTACTCAACAATGAATATGTAAGAGAAATATTTAATAGAGAAAAATTATGAAAATCCATTTAAGATTACTTCTGATAAAGATGCAAATCCTAGATGTAAATCACAAATCTTATTGATGCAAATCACAAGAAATGGTTCATGATTTTCAATGGCAAAAATATTAGCAAATAAACTTGTAGAGTAGAACAAGCATTAATATTGGCCACGATAAATAACAATAGTAACAACAAATGAGTGTTTACAAGTATAGCAGAAATAGTACAATTCTAATAATTGCATATGCACTTTTTAATTAGAAATCCTGTTTCACTCATAAATACTGTATTTAGTGGCTTTATTCCTAAGAATTTGGATGATCTGAATCTATTCCAACACTGCTATGATGCCATTAAAATAGGTGACCCAAATGGATTTAGGCCAGCAAATTTCTCAGGAAGAAGATCCCTAAGTGCAACATTCCTATTCAATACAGACCTCACATAAAAGAGCCACTAAAAATAATGATTTTACTACACAATTGCATCTTGGTTTAGATGATCAAATCTTACTTTAACTTGGGATTGGAGGTGGTTGTTCTCAATTTTGGTGACCAGCAAGTGAAAACATGGGAAGAACTTACAAAGGAAAGAAACTAAAGAAATCTATGGCTGGGTACACATGAAGACAAATCATGTCAACTTATTGCATTACAAAATGGACAAAAATAACTTGAAACTGACCAAACTGACCCAGGGCACAGTGATGAATTGTCAATCCTTTTCTACTTTTTTTAAAACTTTTTTTCTTTAAAGAAAAACAAGCATTGTCAGCCTGCCTTTGCTGCCTGGGTGATTAAAATAAGGAAAGGGAAGCTTTTGTATAACAATTTTTACCATAGTATTTTTTCCCCTTTACTACTTAGATAATCTGAATTTAAATGTTCATTATAACTGAACTAAGAATAATTGCTTGGTTTATTTTGTTTAAACTGGTATTACTTGGACTGATAACAAATTCTTAGATATATGCAGGTTGTATACTTCTCCTGCCCATAAAACTTTGCTGTAATATATGACAAACATTAAAATTACTGCTACTGCAAGAATTTCAAACTTAATTCATGTATATATACATTGATTTCATTTTCACAGAATTCATATTCAAACCTTGACACAGTCTAGCTTTAGTTGCAGGGATAACTGATGTAGTGAGGGTATGCAGAAAAAAGAAAGGAGAACAAAAAGAAAAGATAAACCAAAACCAAACCACGACCTGAGTTTCCGGGTTGTTCAGTAGCTGTATGCAGCTTGAGATCCCTACCAGTTTACTGTAAAGCTGATGTATATTTTACTAAAATTACTATGGCTAGACACCAGAAAGGAAGTCTGTCTGGAAATGGGCTGAGACAGAGACCTGCAGGAATATATGTAAGCAACAAGGCTCCCTCAGGGGAAGGAAAGTCATGGAGGGCCAGAAAGAGGCACAGCTTGAATGACAAGGTGAAGGGAATTGTCATCAGCACAGATCCTAACCTCACAGATCACAAAGTCTTTGCTCACAAACCCTGATAATTCTGGAGGGCTTTTTTCAGCTGAAGAAACAGAAGGAAATTACTGCAGTAGGAAGCAAAATGGAAAAAGTGAGGTTACCTGGACATAACTGAAAGGGCGTATATTCTCAAGTAATTTTATTTAATTGATATCCTGAACACAGTTCTCAGTTTCTCTAGATACATGTCCATTGATAAATATGGATATAAATAAAAGCTTATGCTGGATATATCAACTAAATTGGATGTTTGCTATTACTGAAAAATGTCCTGCCACTAGAGTCTGAAATAAGTTAGGAAGCAGTGATTGCAACATGGCAGCACGAGCACCCATATTGTCATTTTCCTGGGGAAAGTCTCATTGAAAAACAAAATCTTTAAGTCAGTCTATTCCCTATTTTCAGTCAGCTTATAGGATTCCTGACTCAGCTGCACACACTAGGAAACTGAATATAGTATTGAATTATCAGAAGTTATGTATTAGTACATCATTGAAGAAACAGATGTGTACCAACCTATCAACTGAAGAGACTACATGGATAAATTAATGACAGCCATCCACACAACACGAATACATCTGTCTCTGTATATACAGGCATTCGGGTCTACTCTGGGTAACAGATAATTTACCTTCTATGCCAAAAAACCCCCATATTTGAAGGACCCTCTGGCCATGTGGCTAATATTTAATACTGAGTTGTCAATACAACCAAAATCTCAAAATAGTTACTAGCTTAATTTCTGGCTTCATTTACATATCACTGCAGATACTGTTACCTAAAGCAGTGTGTGGAGCTCAGACAACTGATTGAGCTACTTGAGAACTTGGAAATATCTACATTGGCTCAAAGTTTTCCTATTTACTCAGGTCACCCAGGAAAGATGCTCTTTTTTTCTAACTGAATACAATCCTACTCCTGCAAAATCAATCTTCTTGCTCAAATACTGTCACCACCCAAAACTAAAGATGGATGAAGGAATACCAAAATGTATTCAGATTTCCATGGATCAGATGGCTCCTAATTCTGCTATTCAGTGCTCATATATGGCCCTTTATTTGCTTATGTCACAGGTTATAAACCTCTATATTCTCAACAGCACTAATTACCTGACATATAAATGACCCTGTTGGTCCAGTTCATTTATTTACTTTCTTACAGTCACAATATTCTTTCTCTATAACTTCATATTCTTATTATGTGAAGCCCACTAAAATTCATTTGGGGCTTAAAAACAAAATAGTAGAGAACTTTGATGCCTGCTTGAATTGTTTGCAGAGCATTTCAATTGCATAATCAAACACTTTTGTGGCTGGCTACAAAAACTGTTCAGGTTTGCAGGCCTGTGCCAATATTGCAACAACAAAAACATTCAAGGGTATTGTAAGTAGGAGCTTTTCACACAATATGTAGGTGAAAGAGGTTATAACAATTTTCTCCAATACAACAAAGAGATTGGCCTTGTATATTTCCCAGCTATTCAAAGGAGAATTATTCACAAAGAGAAGGATTTAGATAACTCAGAAAAATAAAGGTATTTCCTGGAATCAATTAAAATACCCTAGACACATCTCTGTTTTCTGTGATTCATTTCAAATAAAGATCTGATCCTTGATGAGCAAGAATTTAACAGGGCTTACATTACTGTTTCAAAAGAAGGACAACATATATTCACAGACACTGTAAAACTGCTTCTTTTTGTGCAGGAAAAAGCAACATTAAAAGGGAGTAAAAACACCCCACATTCTTTTTATTAACATTTGGAGTAGCTGAAGTGAAGTTAATAGGCTTGGGAAAAAATAGATTTGACCTTTCAAAGAAAAAGATTACCTTTGCCTATTGGCTGATCATGGAAACTATGAAAAACTCTACAAGCTCCAAATATTTATGATTTGCATGCCAATACAAAGTAAATTCAAACTTGGAAAATATCTTAATTGTTAGTCTGAACTCTGCAATATTTAGAAACAATATCACGGGAAATTTCATGGGAAGAATCAGGTTACTATTGCAATGGAAAAAAGCAGAATTCAAACTATTTCTGCAGTGTTCATTATAAAATTAAAAATCACAGGTTGGATTTTCTTTGGGAGTACAAGGAGAATAGTATAACATATTTGAGAGATATTCAGTTAATCTGTATGAAATAGAGTACAAAGTTCAGTAAAAAATAGAGTATAAAATCCCATCTTAAATCCAACACACAAGTTGCAACTGGGACCTCTCTGTATTGGCTCTTTTCATTAATTTTATGTGTTTAGATCATAAATTCCTCAGGGTATGCAGCATATGCCTCTTTGGACACATGCTGCATACAGTGGAGCCACTGTCTCATATCAAGCCCCATCTGTTATTGTGATTTTTATTCCAAAACAGGGTTTGAAATGGTAATTACAAATAATGATGATCAGCATTCATATTTCTGCTAGAATTAGATACCATGAAAGTGGGGCACCCTCACACTTCTACAGTGTACACAAGAATCAGTGACAATTTTGTATCAGTGATCAGGATGTGCTGTCCTTCAGGGACGCGTGTAGAGATGTATGTGCATGTCCAAAACCCATTTCATAACTGATCATGCCAAATCGAATCCAATCACTATCTTTACTTCTGTTCTAAAAAAGGCAACCCTTCCCCTGACTCCTCTTTTTACTGGGAAAAGGGCCAGGCCTGCTGGATGCACAGTGGTCTGTGGGAATGTGCCATTTCAAATCCCAGCTGAAAGGGGCACAGCCAGGTTGGCACATCAATGCAAGGACAGGCGGTGCTGGGAGTCAGGGACTTGGAAGGACAGAGGCAGAGGATGTGCAACAAGCAGAGAGCTTTAGCTTGACATTGAAACAGCAGATGATGCTGTGGCCTTGGACTAGGCCTCCATTTCCATTTTTACAACCTTATTGGTGAGACAAACACCTTCCAGCAGGCATTGCCATTCATTTATTCAACCTTACCCACCCACCTCATATTTATGGGCTATACAGCCACAGAAAGATTACAGAGGTCATCTCGTGATCTCCTGGAAAACTTTTCATTTAACTTTCAAGAGAAGTCAGAGTAAAGGGAAAGACCCCTTTATTTCAAATTCTTAATGAGAGAGAGACCACACACTGTGTGGCAGATTGTTTTAAGAGCTAGATGATAAAAGGAGAGAGGAAAAGGCTTCTTTTCTTCTGGTTTGAACTCACTTGGCTTCAACTTTCAAATAAACACTTCTGAGGTACTGAAAATCCTTTATCAAAGCTGTATTTTCCAAAGAGATAATTATAAAGCTCATACTCATTAATATTATCCTCCTTAAGCCCAGCTGGGTTACCTCTTTGATGCATGAATTTAGTGCATATTTGCCATTCTCTTGGACACAATAAATTCAAAACTCAGGAAAGTCTATGTCCCAGTTATTAGATCTCTCATTGGATAGAAAACATTTTGAATCCATGCAGGCTCAGAATGATGACGCATTCAGCAGTCTTCCTTACCCATATGAGGTATGTTTACATTTTAGCAAAATAAGAACCATATGATTGAGGAGCTACATACTAAAGTTAATAAAAGTAAAATAAGAAAAAAATAAGAACAGCACTTTATGTGTTCTTTTAATCATCATGCTAATATCATTGCTCAAGCAGTTTTTCCATCTTCTGTGGAAAAAAATCATCCCCTAAAGATACTCTTAATTCAACAGAAATTATAAATAAGGTACAGCTGATATCAAGAAAAAACTGGCCCAAAAATTCAAAACATGAATCCCTCAAATAAAGACAATAATTTTAATGTTTATGCATAATTTATGTTGTTGCATGATGGTGTATTACTTTAAAAGTTGTCACATATAAGTAATATTTTCAGTTTAAGACTATGTTCTATGTTGCTCCCCCTTGATTTCTTCAATTCGCCTTTTTCTCCTCTTTCTGTATGCAAAGCACTGCTGTATTATTTAACAACTATTCAATAATTTAATCACTGCCAGTTTTGTTCCCTATTCACCTAATTTGGTAGGAAAACAAAAGCCAAGCTTTTGGCAACCCAGAACAGGAGGACCACAGGGCAAAAAAAGCAGCATATTTTATAGGTCAAGGACATATTCAGTATTTCAGAACATTTATTCAAGATTCAGCAAAAACTCTCCCGTGAGCAATACACACAGTTATTTCTTTGGCAAGAACAAAGGAAACCACATAACTGTATTTATTTTTATTCTTTTTATCTTCCACACAGAGTCTGTCAGCACACCAGTAGGAAGTGAATATAGATTTTTGTTTGGTTGTCACTATTACTGAGTTGAACCACAGTTCAGAGAATACTCCAGCAACACATCAGTTTAACCACCTGCAGCTGGAATTAATAATATAAGACTGTCTTATACAAGCACTGGATAAATTTCAGGTTTCAACTGCACCAACATTTTTGAGCTTCTTTCTGCTATTTTCTCTCATTTTCAATATTCTTTATAGAAAGTTATTTTGGGAACATTTCAAACATAAGTGAGTGGCTAACATTTGTAACCTTTGAACAAAGCATAGTCTTTGCAAGTCAGAAAGATGACCTTTAGCTTGAAATATTTAAGGAAGAGAGAAACTGCTTTGTCTTAATGCAAAACTATTAGAAAAAATAAAATATAAATACTGCTATATTGCTCCAAAGTGCAAAGCACAGAACAGGAAAATGGTAGACAAAGCCTCACATAAACTGCCTCAATTCCAGGAAAGGTCAAGTCAGAGACTAGACCAGACCAGACCTTCTCCTTTAGAACACAAAAAAAATCAAAGTGCATAATTTCTTAATACACAGCAATTCCCTATAAACTAAGTGACTTACTATATATTAATTCTTTTTGTGGCATTATTGCTATCTAGGTTTTCCCCTATGTGTGTGTTTTTTAAGCAACAGCTATGAATATGCAGGAAGAAGATATTTTGCTACATAATTATCTAGAGTAAAAATTATGAATTAGTTACGCAGAAAGATGGTACATTTTACTTCAACCACTACAGAGAAATTCTGTAGTCTATGTCAGGAAATTAAGAAGAAAACAATTGCTCAAATGCTAAAATCATTATTAAAAAGGGAAAAAGAAGAAGAACTCTGTAGAAATGCAGCTTGCTATAATATAAGCATGGCCAGGAATTGCATTGCACCATTCCCTTTTCATTTCACCATTTCATCTAATTACAGCTCTTTTTCCCACACTAACTGACTTTCTCCATTGTCATACTGCAATCTTTCTCTACTCCACCTACTTTTGTAATAAAATATTAAAATGGGGAGACAAAATAGGAAAATAGACTTTGTCCTCTACGACAGGAAAAAAAAAAATAGGAAAATAAGGAACTATGAAGTATTCTGATTTTTAAAATTTCAAATAACTTTAAGCTCCACTGTATTTTGAGGATTACTGGACAG
This sequence comes from Aegithalos caudatus, assembly GCA_013389925.1. Lineage (NCBI taxonomy): Eukaryota > Metazoa > Chordata > Aves > Passeriformes > Aegithalidae > Aegithalos > Aegithalos caudatus. The sequence continues at coordinate 7,654 of WEIU01003615.1, read as the reverse complement.
AATCCAAATAGTCTGAAGAAGGGCTATGTGTAGCCATAATGATCAAGATGAAGTTGAAACCATTCGTAGGTTTTATGTGTGACAATTTAAGCTACAGAAATGAATTGCCTGCCAGTATTTAATTGCTTTTTACTTTTTTCACTTTTTTTTTTATTTAAAATTTAGAATTTCCATGTCTCTCTTGCTGCCTTAGAAAACAGCAATTCCTTGTAATTCCAGAGGAATCTAGAATAAATCTGTCTCTAAATTAATTTTCTGCTTACAAGAAGAAGATTAGGCAGACAATACATATTTAGATATTTTATACATTAGAGGTAGATTTACCTTGTCACCTTCCGAGAAAGTCATTCCATCAATGGCCCTTTTCCAAGTAATCTCTGGGACAGGTTCTCCTTCTGCTTCGCAGATAAGGGTTGCTTTCCCGTTCTCAAATGTGGTTTCATTTTTAAGTTGTATTATTTGAGGCTGCACTGTTAAAAACAAAAATTGCATTACTGATCCTGCACAATGAATGTCATATCAAAATCTGTCTTTAAAACCACTTGTTGTTGTTGTTGTTAAAGAACATCAAATNTTTTTAATTAGCAAAAGTTTTAATGTTACTATTTATAAAAGCAATTTACTTTTCTGACTTCAAATTGCACAGCAACCATTTCTGTGTGCCCCATGACCTGGACATCCTGTTCCCTTTGCTGGGGTAGGCTGGGATGGTCCTAGCTGATCTGGCTTGGTGGCTGTGTTTATGTGCTTTTTTTCCCTTATTCACAAGCTGCCCAGGAGCCTGTGGAGTCTCCCTCCGTGGAGATAACCAAAACCTAGCTGGACTTGTCCTGTCTACTCTGTCTGACTGTGGACTAGGTAATCTCCAGAGGTGCTTCCCTGTATCAGGCATTCTTTGATTCTATTATAACCCATGCTTGTCTTCAAATGCACATTATTCAGGAAAAAAAAATAGAAATCAGTACCATTTTTTGACTTTGATCTTTGGCAGAATTTAACACTACAGAATTTAACAAAATACTCCAGCAACAAACGCATTTCACAGGTATTAACACTATGGAGAAATGAAGAGTCCTCTGATACAAAGGTGTTAATTCTTACTTACCAAGTAAACTGATGGTAAGATACATTTTAAAAAATTCAGAAATTGTTTGCATTCTTCAAATCATTCCACTTTATAGCCTCAATTACATAGCAGCTACATATTTCAATCTATACTGTACCTTATCAGGTTATTTATACATATACAATAGAATTTCTGATTACATGTGAATACTTTTACATTGAGGATTTATCTGTACAATATCACACAAGAAGTCTGTATTAATGCTGTACATAAAATATTAGTCTCTTCCATGACATTCAAGTATCTTAATTAAAATTTTTTTTGGTCCTTATATCACCTCATATATAATGATTAATAAGTTTCTCTGAACCCATTCCAATTATACATTGAAGAAGACACTCATCCCCCCTGGAAAACCCAACATATAATCCTGTAATAAGAATATGATTCAATATGTCTGCACCCAAAAGCATGAATAAAATTTACATGAGTGAATCAAAACTGGGCAGCTCTTAAGAGCTTAATCTTAAGATTGACTTCATCAACTTTAAGTACATTTATTTAAAGCAGTTTATTTTCTAAGCAGTTTCTCTGAGCTTCGCTTTTGAGGAAGCACTACTATAGTGTACTCCTTATGAAACAAAGATATGTGATCTGTTTTCTAATGGGGTCACTATGGTGTGTGCTATGACAAAGAGCAATGTTGGCTTATGTTCATGGATGAAAATGAGAAAGATAATCATTCAGATTGGAATGGGCACCAGGAGGGCTTCTAACCCTCTAAACAACACAATGTCAATAGACCCTGCTAAGGTCAGATTTCTCAGGGATTTGTTGAGCACTATCTTGAAAAATGTGAGGAACAGAGACTAGACAACCTCTCAGCAGTGCCTGTTGCAGTGCCTGGCTATCCTGGTGAGGGGCATTTTCCTTATGTCCAGTCTCCTGCTTCATTTTATGACTCCTCATTTATAAGCTTTGCCTCACAGATGCTACATTCACAGCATCACCAAGAAGAATAATAAAAACAGGTTCAAACTTGCTGTATGTAGGCATATCACCTACCTTGCATCCATTCCCTCCACACAATTCTTGGTCTCACTTCTCACTCCTTTTCTCCATATTCCTTCTGTTGCTTCTCTACTGTCTGTTCAACCTTGACTATTATGAATAATCTATTGTGTATTTACTGCATAGAGATGAGAAACAAGTAGCATTTTACCTAAGAAAGGACTGATCTAATATCCTGCTTCATTAATACATAATCTGTGGTGAGTGAGATCATATGAAAAAAGAAAACACCCTGGGTGATCAGGAATTCTTGAAATGTCAACTGGATCCAGATTTATTGGATCCAGTAGAAGGTAGCAAGCAAATCATTACATCAGGATATCAATTTGGCCAAGAAATTACAAAACTCTCCTGTGGCACAAAAAGGGATGTCCTTTTTCCACTCTAGTGGAAAGACCTAAAAAACCCACAAGAATTAGAGATAAAAGATCATTATGTTAAACTTCAAAATAACTTCAATTACTGCTCTCATTTTCAGGATCATTCAAATGCCTATGAAATATTTCACCTTGGCACTCAGGTGCTCTATTTCTATCGCCATATCACCTACAAAATCATCTGTTTTATCCTTTCATTCCTGTGATACATCAACAACCCTGGAAAAAAGGAAAGAGCTACAGCAGACATAAAACTTTTTGTTTGTTTGTTTTTCTTCTTTAGAGAAATCATGCATAGTCTTTCGTGCCAAAAATTCTCAACATTTATAATTATTTCTATCAAAATGAGTTCCCCATCTGGACAACACGACAAACAATGTAATTTGCTCAAAATGGTGCACGTTCCAAAACACAAAAATAATTCTTAACCTTAGACTTATTCTGAATTCCTTTAAGACCTTCTTCAAATGGATCACTACAAGACAAAAAGTTTTAGCTTGACATTTTAGACAAGAGTACCTGACATTTAAAGGAATAAGCACTGATTAATCATCAAATACATCTAGCTGACAGTTATTACTTGGAAGAAGAGAGCTCATATGGGGAATATTATTTAATTAATTCATTTTTGTAGGTCACAAGTCATAACTTACTATTGACTAGAAATTTTTATACTGAAAACTTTTCAATGACATTTTGGACATTGGAAAACATTAAAATACAATTGTGCACATGTAAATAAAACTATTTGAAAATGCCAACACTAGTATTGACAGAACAGTCATTTCCCCCATCCTCCCACCTCCAATTTTTTAATTGTTCTTTCTAAATTGATACGGTCATTCTCAAACTGAATTGGTATTTGCTTTTTCTCTTCTAAAAAATATGAAGCAAATAAAAATACAGAGCCTTGGAATGCAAAGTCAGGAAGCCTTCGGGGTTTTCTTCAGTCAAAAATATTGAAATATAGATGTTGTGATGTAGTTGAAACATTTGTAAGCTAAATATCCTGGCTCAAATGAAGGAATACTTGAATACAGAAAGGAGCTAAAATTAATGAAAATTATTTAAGGTAAGGAACTTATATACTAGACATGCATTGTTAACATGAACAGAGTGATGATGCCAAATAAAGAAACAACATTTACTCACTGGAAAGTTTATTTTCTGAGCCAAGAAGGTTGGTTTAAATTTTCTAACACTTCCTCAGTAAACAAGTTTCCTCAGATTCCTTCCTTGGACTGTTCTGGATATGTCTTATTGCTATGTACATACAGCCTCGCCATAAAGCTTATGATGAACATGGACAGCAGTCTGAGGCTTTTGCTTACAACCAGTTTAGTTTCTTGGAAAATGTACACTATTTATTAAATTCACAGGGTTCTACCCATACCTTTAACAAAGAGTTTCATCAGATGTGGGAAGCAACACATATATAAAGCTTGAGACAGTCCTGCTTATGTCTTATCCAAAGAATTATTTTAAACAGTTTGAAATTGATACAAACTTGATTGTACTGGTGAGAGGCCTGGTGCATGTCTGTATGGCTGCCTGATTAATCTCTTGCTCCATATATCCCAGGAGGAATCATATCTTCCTGCTGTCCTCCTGCACAGACACATTTGAATCAGGTGGCAAAACTACAACTCCGTCCTCCTGGACACTCCTGGTACAATTTGAACCTAGTAAACAATCTAGAGCCCAACATGGATATCTAAGAAAGACATTTCAAAAATTTGATTCTTTATATGATAAGGATTCACACACATGCCAGTATGAAATGCTGAACTGAGTTAGTGCACCGTGAACTGAGCATCTCTCTTTGGATGGTATTATTCAAACATTAAAATGAGGGGTTTAAATCTTGTCTTCTGGGACAACAGTCATCACCCTCTTTACACATTGGCTTTTATTTTAAAAAGTAGAAGTATTCCAAAAAGATGAGGAAGCAATGAGGAGGAAAAAGGAACTCAGAAAACTTGTGAACTTTTAATATTACATCTGTAAGTGTTGAGTTGTATTTTGTGAAGCTGTAGTTGGTGAACTTTATAATATCTTGGAGGAACAGGCACAGATAACTCCATACACAGATGCATGGGATCCTCTTTTTAGAGGTATCAATGAATTTAAATGAAAAGCTTCCACATATATATAGAATAGCATCTCATGACAAGAAAAACAAAGCACAAAAAGCATATTAAAACACATATGAATGTGCTTACTAAGCCCAAAAGAAAAGCATTAAGGTTTTTTAAGTGCTCCAGGTACTATAAAAAGGAATACTGCATTAAGACTGAAAATAAGGGAAAAATTTACACAACTACTCACCCCAATCTCAGAGACATGAAGAGTGTTTTTGCTTCCAAGATGAATGAATTTTGAAAGACTAAGTTAATCTAAAAGTTTTGAATTTTAGCATTTGGAATATACGCAAGAGGGATAAGATAGGAGAGGTCCGTTATATTTCCTCCTATCTGGCAGATGACATTAAATATATAAATAATAGCTTATAGTTTCTCAATAGTTAATAAAAATTACATTGAACATAGCAGAAAAAACTCTTCCACTATACAACATTCTGATTGTAATTAAAAAGGCATCTAGAAAATAAAAATAGTATGCATTTAAACTGTGCATTAAGTACAAAGTGTCATTTGTAATACTTTTTGAAGTATACCCTCATTTGATTTTTGTGAAGTCATTTGTCAGAACCCACTGAAATACTAATGAAATATTTTTACAATAAAATATTACTCAGTCTGCCCTATCACTGATTATGTAGGTAAAACACCTATATCATAGACAACTTCAAATTGACTTATGCAAGAACTCCCCCTAATTTTTTTAATCAATTCTGAATAAAGATGTTTTCTTTCTAGGAAAATAAATTATTAAACATATAGATGCAGCTTTCTGTAGCATAAGTACAGAAAAGAGAATTCTTGTTGAAAACCTCAACTCTAATATCACCAACTTGTATAACCATGCATTTGAGTGATAAAGAAGCAGAAGGAACTAGAGCAAACAATGAAAATCTAGGCATATAAGCACTATTCATATTAAGCACAAATATGTCTTTAGTTAAAGCTAATTCTCTTTCATTTAATCTGCTTATATTTTTTATTCTAATATAAATGAAGACTACTGCCATCACCTTGGAGAAGGAATGATGAAGAAATGAATGTCTACTTTGGAGAAAGTAAGAAGATGTAGCAAGCTTCAATGTATTGAATTTATTGACTATTCTTAAATCAAATGTTTGTTACTATGTTATTTTTGGAAATTCTTTTTGGTTGTCCATAGATGTAAAAATGTGTTATTTCATAATTGAAAATGATAATTTAGAGGTAACTAAACACACATATTTATAAATATAGCTATTACTGAAAAAAAAAAAAAAAAAAAAAAAAAAAAAAAAAAAAAAAAAAAAAAAAAAA
>WEIU01003613.1:367833-382587 GCA_013389925.1 Aegithalos caudatus | reverse complement strand
GGCAATGATGACCCATAAACCTGTATGTGGATTTCTCTGCTAGTGTCTACAGCATCAGGAAAGGAGAGCCAGGATTCTCTCCACCCTCCTTGCATTAGGCAGGAATTTGCAATTCCTTTTCAGAAATTATTCCATTAGACTTCCTCTTCTATGTGTGTTGCATTTACTTCTCTTGGATGAATCCCAGCTGTGTTGTATTACATCTCACACTCCTATCAGCTCACCTTTAAAGATTGTTTTCCTTCATGAATGGTTGGGCCTAAAAATACATAACTCACTACAATTTCATCAAATGGAACTGAGCAATTGCTTAGCTCAAATTGTAAAGAAAGAAGAAGGTTCACCAGAAGGCAGTTTCTGCCACACATGAAAAATGCATTTCTGACATTTGAGCAATGTAGTAGTTTGGAAAGGTGCTGAGGAGCTGAGTGCTCCCACTTTTCAACAGTTTCAAATAGTCAAGAACACTTGGCATCAGCAGTATTAATTCAAGCCCATATCAAATCACTTTGTCTGAACATTTATTTAAATATATAAAGTAAGATACATATTTAACTGAAAACTGCACAGAACAGAACCAAGAGGGCCAGTTTCCCAAGGCAGAGGATCAACTGGATGGGAGTAGGAAATCAGCCTTCCAAGACCTAACGAACAAGTCCGTCAGAAGAATCCTAAGGCAGTATTCCCTCATAATTGAAGGCACCCAAACCTATTTCAAATACTTCTGATACATTAAGATCATCCTAAAAAGTTCCCCCAAAGTAACTTTTAGGCTGATCTATCATTCTGTTCAAATCAATTCTCTCCAATGCATTGCACAAAGGAAGACTAGCTGCGATAAGGCTGGCATCAATGACAGCACCATGAAAACTGAAAAATTGCCTCTACAAGAGTTTGAGAAGAAAATGTTCAACACTCTATTTCATATCACAGAGTCTAAAACAGAGCATGTTGCTTATAATGCTTTCTGAAAGTACTACCATTAAAAAATATTAAGATGTATTAAGATACAAAGAGCAATTTACCAGTGATCTGGTTAAATGACGAACATGTAAAAAGAAAAACATAATGCACTAACATGTTAATACCAAATAATAGACAACAGTTATACAGGCTACTAAAAATGGGTGTGAAATGATGAAATGGGAAGTACGGGCTATAAAAATGATTGTGATAGCAAGCCACAAAAGAAGCCACCCACAGGAAGCAACAGAAACCAACTTTCATGCTATTAGGCTGAACAAAAGTGTTTAAAGGAAGATCCTGGAAGGAGAAAAACCCTATAGTGGGCGCAAGGAATCAAAGATGAAAATTTTGGTTACACACATAGATGGGGAATGCAAGAGTAAGATGAATTACCAAAGTAACACTGGAAATTTGAGAGAAGCCTAGAACACTCTAAGTGGGAGGGGGGCAGAGAAGGAATGACTAGAGAAGTTCTTTGTCCCTAATATTTCTGATATTTACATCATTTTTCCAATGCAATAAAAGCAAGCAAAAATCTCCAAGTAGAATTAAAAAGCACACAGAAAGGCAATAAATATGGGTTTAAAATGGAACATCTAATAAGAAAAGAAAGTTTTTCTCTTTTCTGCAAATGGAGGATAATGACAATTTAAATAAAAAAAACCCATAGGAAACCATATTCATAATATACGGTTTCTGCAGGCTACAAAAATCATTGCGAGGTGCTGTATACTGCAGAGTTTTATTACATTTTTTGGCTGAGTTGATGATTAGGAGATTACATGAGCTGTTTATTACTTGCTGCAGCCTATGGAGCGCAAAAAAATGAACTGGTCATTTAATTTACACTAAATTTGTCCCAGATAGCAGAAAAAAAGCAAAGTAACTCACTGAAGACAGAGCAAGCATTAAAATGCTGTGACTGAGACAACAGCACGATTTTCCAATATTGTGTAGTACAGAGAAGAGAAGTAGTTTGGTAAAACACAATTAGTATAAAAAAGCTCTTGAACTCTGCCTGGACCCATGGATTAATGCCTAGTAACAGAAATGTGTGCATGCATATTCACTTGCATGCCTGTATGAACATAATGGTTGTGGACGGACAAGGAAAGAGCTCAAGAATGACACAGGGCAAGGGAGGAAAAGAACGGCAATTCAGTCTTCATGTTTCCCAAAAGTCTCAACTAGAACTAATCAAAATGAATTCATCTGAATGTCTGTGATGGCCAAGAATTTAGTCACACACAGTCTGGCTGTCCAAATGAATGGTGAGGAAAGGGCTCACATCAATCAACTTCATCTGAGAAGATTGGCACAATTTCAATAGAGATTGACAGAGTTCAGTGTCTGCCAGACTGATGAGCCAAGCACCAAGCTGAAAATGTTCTGACTATTCATAATGACATTGCAGTCTAGGGCCTTTGATTAATTAATTCAGGAGTTAAAGCATTCAGCTACTGTAAGAAGAATATATATGTTTCTCACCCTTTACTGTATATGAAATCCCACTGCTCTGCACTCAGGCCTGCACTGGTACCATTACTGAAATGCCTTTGACTGCTGCTACGCTGAGTCCAATGTACACTCCAGTTCCTCCCCTCCCTCAAACAATTTACTTTCTTACAAAATAAATAAAGCCTTGCAAATGCTCAGTGCCTTGCCTTTGAGAGATTTTGCTAAATGAGCCTTCTTCAAACCACACAAGAAACATTTGTCTTAATTGTTACTAATAATGTTATCTTTCAGCCCTCTCTGAAAATCTCTGACCAACAGCAGGGCCCTCGCCAGGCACTGCTAAAAATGTCGCTAGGTAGCATTACACAGGCAGGCAATTAACAGCTTCAAAAAGAAGGCTGATCATTTTATTGCATTATTGTTCAGATGGAAGAAAATTTATTTTCATTAAGATAAGACCTTTCTACTCATTCTCAGCCCTAAATCTGGTTAGATGAAGGCAAGTTGTCTGCTATATTAATGTATTCCAATTAAACACAATTGGGTAACACAAATAGGAAGCTTGAACAAGTTGTATTGAAGTTAGGGAGTGCTGCTTCACTTTCTTGGGCATGCAGTCAGTCACACTGACTGTGTTCAATGGAAACCTTGAAGGATGAAAGACATACTGAAGTCAGATTGAAAAAAATCCCCGTACTCAGCTCACCCCAACCTAAACTATCTCACCAATATTGTCCATGTATTTGAACAGAGTAACCCATACAGACTCAGTCTGTAGTTACCCTTTCTTTCCTTCTACTCTACATCACTTTTCTGCTTAGCAATAATGCTCTCTATAGCATGATATTTCCCTAAAGTATCCATCTGCACTGAAAAATATTCTAAAGGGAAGCAACAAGCTTGACATAAAGAGTAGGAGTGAGATCCCAGAAAAACAGCAGCAAGGAAGAAAACCAAGGATTAACGTTAGGAGAGTTTATTAATTGACCTTATTTTTCCAGTATTCACTTTGCACCCAGTGTGCATTTATTTTTTGAAACTCCATTTTTTCAAAAATAATACCTGCATGCCTTTTGCTGAAAAAAAGTCAATCACCAACAAGACTGTGACCCATGTAAATGAAGAAATTTTGCTAGAGTAATATATGTGCTGCTTTAATGGGAAAGTGAAGAGGCATTTCTTTAGTTTTCATGCCTTTTTAAGCAATCTTTTTGTTCTTAGACTAAGTCTCACCTGGCAGAAGACCATTAAGCTACAAAGCACAGAGGATTCACAATGCAGTGGCATGAAGGGCCCTCACAGGACACATACAATGAATCCCTAATGGAAATACACCTGGCAAAAAGGATGCAGTAAACTCACCAGATTCACAAACTACATCCTTCTCCAAATTACAGATTTTAAGGGACACATAAAGCTACAAGACCTATTATATTTCAAAAGCTCTACTTATAGGCTTGTAGCTGGTCACAGCTTTCAATTTAGATTCAGCTTTGAATTTAGAATCAAAACTCCAGTTTTGCTCCTGTAGCGAATAATATATTCCACATAAAGACTATTTTCTCCTTCTTAGCACTGGGAAATATGACCTTTAGGAGATTTTGGCTTAGTTCAAGTGATTTGGCTGTGTTTCTCCCTTCCCTCATTCCATTTCAATAGATGATTATATAATTCAGCTTCATCTGTAAAGTTCAGGGAAGCCTAAAGGTAGAGAAAAATGTACTGATCTGTTACAAAGAAGCAACTGGTAAAGAACTTTTTACTTCCTCTTAAATTTAAATCAAGCACTCATGCAGTAATTTCTTGTATGAAATGAGAAGATTTGTCACGCCAGTACCTAATTCTGAAAATCAGTTTAAAAATCAACTATAAGCAGAACAACAGTTATTTCAAAGCTGAAGGACAAGATACTCAGGTAAACAAGGTGTCTGTTAATTTAAACTGAGTCACTGAGATCCAGAGTCTTGATGAAAGTGAGACCATTAATTACTAAAGCAAAGCCATCCCACCAAAAATGTCTATATACAAAACTGTACTCATTTCATTTTGGCCATACATAGGTGACAGCTTCCACTACCCTGCTAACACCTGACATGGGGAAGGGACTGCTAAAATCTTTATTCCCTCCTCCTATCCTGTTGTTACTGCTGTGCACTTCAGCCTCCCTGGCCCTTGGTACAGTCCTCTATGAAAGCTACAGAAGTATTGCAAATTGACTAACAAGATTAGCAAATCTTCGCTTGAGTTGTTCAATAAGGTGTTGATGCATACAGATATATTTGCTGAAACTACTTCATCCAGGAGCCATCAAATCTCACTGGAGCCCCTTCTATTTTTGGTCCCTAATCCCTAAACCTTTCTAACCTGCACATAAGACNAAAAAAAAAAAAAGGAGCTGAAAAGGAAGGCAAGGAGATAATGATGCCCTCTGCAAAGGCAGACGATCAGGAGTGCCTCCCCCAGCCCCTGCACATACAGTCAGTGCCAGCTGTAGGCCAATTAAACCCAGCCGCTCGCAGGTGTTCGCAGAAATGACTAACACAAAAGAAATTCGCACTTCAGAACTGCAATATTTAAAAGCTTTGAGGTGGAACCAAGAAAGATAAAAGCCCGAATTAAGTTTATTGCCACCTTGTGCTTCACTCTAATGCAGGTTTTGAACAGGGCCTCCCATTGGTATTAAAACTTGGATGAACATCTGCATTTAAAATACAGGAAACTGAGCACATGAAGTACTTTTAAAATGCCAGTTGCCATAGTAGATGGGGGCTTTAATATACGTTCATTTATTATTTTAGTTGTACAGCAATATGGTAAAATATATTTGCCAAGTGGGCAATACAAGCTAAACTCTAAGTCAACATAATATGCTAGATTGCTTAGATTTTCATAAATATTTTTGGTGCTTATTTTCCCTAAACATAACTCTCATTTCCCAAAATAACAATTCCTTTAATTTTTAATGAGAACAAAACCATGGCAAGATCTTATCATGCTCTCTTACATTCAGATTAAAAACCACAAGAGGGGAGAAAAAGGGAAAGAGAGGCACCCCCCTAACAACTCTCTGTGTTCTCTTAAGTGGTCAAGTGACAGGAACTATCTGATTGTGAATTCTTTCCCTCTCTCTACAGAGCAGCAGGCAAAGTGTCTGTAAAATTAATTTCTCTATGTGTTCCTATACCAAAAGTAAGTATACAAATTAACATCCAAATGTCTTTAATTCCCATGATATGTCTATTAAGCAGCAATTCTCCATAAGGCTGTTTAGCTATCCAAACAGCAGCCTAAAATGATTATCTCTATAAGCTTTCCATAACTTATCACTGAGTTCCTATGAAAAGCCATTAATTTTGGCCTCTCTCTATCTTGGTCTCGCAGGAAATATTCTGCAAAGGGATGTAATAAAAATGTGATTTCTGCCATCATTTCATTAAAATTCCCTGTTAAATTTCTATCTGAACAGTGTACATAATATAAAAAAAACTCAAGGCTCTTATTAATGGTGCTGTTCCTTATGATATGGACTTTAAAAAATAATAAAGACCATTTCTTACTTGTAAGAATATTGTTCATTTTTCATTCCTATTAAAATTTAATCTGGAAGTTGTTTAAAAATGTTTAAGTTTCATTACATTTCAACATCTTAAGAATGGGAAAGAGCTAGCAAGTTCATGAGCAGGAATGCTGTCAACTCATCCATCTCTTCCACTGATATCTCAACAGTAAATCACTCAACCCATCCATGACTCGAGTTACCCATCTGCAACACTTACTATTTACCCATCGCATAAAAGCACTGTGAAGCAATGTCTGCTGACAATCTTCAGCTCCATAGGTAGAGGATGATGAAGAGGAGCAAACTGCTTCCTCCACATTATCTCTGAAGTTTTGGGAGAGAGTTTTTGGAGGCTTTTATTGAGGTTTTTGGTGTGGGTTATTTTGTTTTGTATAGATTTTTGGAGGATAGTGGGTATTTCTGGAGGATTTAAGCAAGCTGAAATCAATGCAAAAAGTTGCAGGCAATACACAACAAGAAACACATTAAAAGCCACCAAGTGTTCAATATGGAAGCATTCTTAGTAAACACCACTGAGATGCAATCTCAGATTGCCTTTTAGAAACTGGAGAATCAACTTGTGTAGAGTGTTAGTCTGGTTCTCAAAAGTGGAAACCATGCAGCTTTTCACCACAACAGCAGCAGGTTACTCCACATTTTAAGAGTTTCCTAGAAGGAATGAGTGGTCTGACTTTCAATGGGCTTCTCTCTGCCTCCTTACCTGTAAATACTCAGTGGTAAGACACAGTTCCACTCAACTGAGTCAATGTGCTGCAAGGGTACATCCCTGCAATCACTGCCATTCAACTCAACCAACCTAAGTCAAGAGAACAAGACATTGTTCTGTGGCAACATTGAGTTAAATGAAGCAACAGTAACCCACCAAGAAAACTAAAATTAAACTATCAGAACTAGGGCATGCATCTCTTTACAAACACTGTGCTTAAGCACTTTCTACAATCAGGTCCTTTATTCAAGGCTTTAATTTTAGACATCTAAGTATAAAAATTCTGGCCCATACATTTAATGGAAGAGTGCAATTGCCAAGCTGAGAATGTTAAATCTAATTTTAGTTTTTCTTTGCGCACTTGTTTTTTCACACAATTTCTGCAACTGAATAGGAAAATATCTGTGATATTTTCTGGACTGTATTCACAATACCCAATTTAGTCATTGCATCTGGTGTTGCTACAAAGCCTACTCCAGTGAGTTAGAGCTTTTTCATTATTGACAGTGAGACCAAAATTTAATTCTAAGCGGTTGAAATATTTTCTGGGAATTTTTTTAATTCTGAAAGATTTCTATTAAAACTAAGATTAATATATTGTGAACTGCACACATTCTAAATTAGAAATTACAAGTTCACTGAAAGTGTTCCTTTTAGATCTTTTTGTGCAACTATCACGTAGTTACTGTGCTACAGGCAAATTTTTGAATTTTATTCCTCACAGAGAGGGGCTCGTAACAGCGATATATCGATTTAAGCTAGTTTCATTACTACTAATGCTCTGCTAAATTTTAAAGACAATGCAATATTGAACAGAATAATGTGTTCTATTAATAAGCATGCTATTGAAATACTGAGCAGATTTATTGCATTTGAATGTTCAAATAAACACTAAGATCATTTTATATATATCATCTCCTGCCTAAAAAGATGACTGAAATGGGATTTGATTTAAAAAATAATAATAAAAGCAACAAAAAATTGTTTGAATAATTAACCAATAGATTTTAATCAAAAATAATATTCTCTAATCAGACATGGGTGGGCCTTGTTCAAAGCAGTACTTATTCCTTATTCACACAGATAAAAAAAGATCTCTAAAGGCCTTGCCTGCAGAAAAGTTTGAGGAAAGAAGTTTAAAAGGAGATTTAAGGTTTGTTTTGTAAATTAAATAAAGCAAAGATGGCAAAACTTTAAGTTCACACTGCACAGCACTTGGCTCTTGCACACATACTTAAGCTGGCTCGGGAACCAGAAGTTAAGTACCCATGTCAGTGCAGTATCTGCTTGAGCCTGCTAATTAAGCTTGCTGAGAAGAACTAATTACTGATGCAGTTCTACTGCTTCTGGGAGCTGAGCTAATACCACTATGTGGTACAACATATCAACCTCTTCAGGGGGTACCTGACCAAAGCAGGGCTCAACCATGTCCTCAAGTAATTCATTTCTGATAACAAACAACAAATAAAAATCCTGTTTCTTCACCGGTGACCCAGCATGTGATCTCCCACAGGCCCTCTCCTCTATGCCTCATCTGCCACATGCAGAAAATGCTCCTGCAAGACTGCCTGAGCAGAGGACTTACTGAAAGACAGGAAAATAAGCACCTTCTGAGCACTAGCATAACTGCAGCCAAGGGTTTGCACACACTGAAATCTTCTTCATCAACTCTGCTACAAAGCATACTCATTTCCTGCATTCTTGATTGCCACAAATATTGTACGAAGTGCTCAGGTTAAAAGAGAACACTTTAAGCCACTTTCCAGCACAAATTTGAGCTGCCATAAAACATTTGCTTCCTATCTTACTCTAACAGTTCTCCATAAGACTATTGCTAAAATTACACAGGAATCCAAGCTGAGGGGGAAAAAAATCAAGATTGTAATCAGAATAGCAAGTCCCGCTAGGGCTAACAACAGCTGCCAGTTACTACTGCTAGAAGATAACAGCAAGGCAGGCAGAGAGCACCACTGTGCTCCCAGCAAGTATAGGGCAATATGCTCTGTGGTCATCCTTGTCTTTCCATCTCTGCTATCAACACTACATATTTTTCTTTCATTTCTTCTGTTGCTTGCACCCCAAACCATAAACTGGACAGGAACACTGTTTTATTTACATGTGCAGCACCTTCCTAAAGTACTCCAAGACTGATGACTGTGGCCCCTCCATTTTCTCACACCTCTGCAGTGACACAAATAAAGCAGAAATTCTGAATTTTGTTTCTAGCTTACTACAGCAGTTCACAAAATCTGACAGCTCCTTTGCCTGTCAGTATATACTTCCAGGCTCAGGACCCCGTTGCCCAGAACACTACCACACTGCCCAGTAAAGAGCCCATACACAGATGTGAGCATCAAACTGCACTTCTACAAAATTGCAGCATGAGCCAGAAATCCATATCTTCCTTTAGTATTCACGCTACATCTAAAAGAATGGAGCCTGAGCTTCTGAACACTAACACAATATAAACAACCACACTAATTTTTTACAACCTGCCATTTCTGCTTGCACATGCTCCCCGGCCTACAAAAGGTTATGCATATAAAATTGTTAGGTTACAGTTATTATCTTGTTAAAAAGAACATTTTAAGAACATTTGAGGAATGAAATGGTTTTTTTGTATTAATATTTCAGTAAAACTACTAGTGTGTAGTACTTGCTTCTGATGTATGAAAAACTAATTTCAATTCAATAATGCAGCATAACTGCAACACCAAATCCCAACATGCCTCCAAAATCTTAAAGATACGAAATTAGGCCACAGTCAGACCCTAACCCATTCTTTACTAGTTCAGCAGAGATCTTCCTGCCTAAACAGGGTCTCTAAACATGGCTATCTAGAAATATCTGCCTGTCAGATATTAAATCTTTATAATCCCAATACTGATTACGTGTTATTTTATAAAGTTCTCAAAAATTGTCATTACCTCTCATTGACCTGTGCTGCATACTTTCTACTGTTCCTCCAATCATTTTGTTCCCTACCCACATTCTCTCTACAGCTACCACAAAAGCATAAAAGCCTTTTTTTAATTAAATTATCTCATCTTTGATGGACAGCTGAACTTGGCAAACTGAAGACACCCGCTGTGTAGCAAAGGCACATATTTAGCCTTATTTATAGAGTAAATGACAGAGTTTCTCCCAAGTTTAGGAGAAATATCAACTCTGGATATCCACAAAGCCCTCTTACTATGCACTTACAGATATTCTTCACAATGCCTAACTCAGAAGATTACCCTCTCAAGAAACAATAACATGGATGAATTCTTCTTCTTCTGGGGGTATCTACTGAGATAGCTTTATCACAGTTCACAAGTATCAACACAGCATGGCTACATCATCTCCCTGTTTCTACCTTTTGTCTGTTTCTCATTCTGCTCTTACATTCTGGTTTCACCCATTTACTGATAATTGCCAGGTAATAACTTTGGTAACAAACAAGTTACAATGTGTGCTTTAGGTAAACATTATGTAAACATCAGAAGCCTTACGATTATCTTCAATCATTCTTAATCTATACTGGCTTACCAAGTAAAGTATTTGTCAACTACTATGAGTCCTCTTCTCAATTATGTCCTAGAACAAGCTTTAGAAACTAAAGTTCGTAAAAGAAATAAGGATGAAGCACCTCAGGTCTCACTAACAGAGTCTTTAGCTATCATTCAATATCCTTCCATGCACTCTTCTTCAAAGGATACACCCCTCTCAGCTGACATGCTTCAACATTACTTCCCATGTCCCTAACCTTTTTACTAACTGACTGGAACAATGACCAAATGCAACTTATCAAGTACTCACTGGTCATTAGCTCACAGCATAGCCAGCACCAGATTGTTGACAATCTTTTGGTTTCCATGAACAGGCACATTCAGTGCACAGTTCGAGCACATTCCTGCAGCCTCAGTTTAATTAAATGTGAAAACTTATATGTCACCTGGTGTTCTGGGTCTTATTTAGGACCAAAATGAGAAGCAGGGCTCAACCTGAGGAATCTAACAAGACCCTGTTGGAATTTAAATGGTTTGCCACTTTGCATGAACAGTTCTTATGGCTATTTTATATCTCAAAAATAGAAAAAGGACAACAGACTTGATTTACCACTCTTACCTCATCCCAACTGTTCTTATTTCAATAGAGGACTTTGGTACAAAGGGAGTAAGGCCATTGTGAATGGTGACAGTGCTTTGTTCTTGTGGTTTTCAAGCAATGAACTTGAAAAGCTTTACAAGTGCTGGTGGGAAGCACTGTTGACCTCACTGTACAAATAGTGAGCTTAGGCACAGAAAGCTGAAGTAATTATCCAAAGGTCACAGAGTGAATCAGTAGCAGATGCAGGACAAGGAACCACTTACATTCCCTCCCAAATTCCGCCCCCATTGCAAGAAGTTATAAGTGTAAATCAACAACTGAGGTCACCAAAAACTTTATGCATGCAGATTGCAGAAAAGTCACCCTCAAAGAAAGCAATGACAAAAGGGAAACTGCTTAATGAATTTTTCAATGGTCCTTACCTAAGTTTACAGCAGTCAAGGAGGAGGTGAGAAGACCTTGCTCTGGAAACCCTGTAACAAGGCTGCATTGACAAATCATTACTCCCAGAACATTGCTCAAGGAAATGTAACCCTGCCGTCTTCAAAATGTTGGGTTATAAAAGCTTTCACACATACAATATTTAAAACCCTGAATTACACCTGAGAATGTATCCAAACTTCTAACAGTATCAAGTCATGTTAATGGTTATCTGTTTATAGGTCAGAAGGGCAGTAAATTATTGCAAGGGAAAGCAGTAAAGCCACATTGTATCTAGTTGTGCTGTTTAACAGGTGATAGAGAAAAGTAAGTGATGCATGGAAACTTTTATAGCTTCTGCCTCAATTTATATTCACTTATATAAAGATGTCACATTTTTAAACATTTAAAAG
The DNA here is from genome assembly GCA_013389925.1 of Aegithalos caudatus. Classification (NCBI taxonomy): domain Eukaryota; kingdom Metazoa; phylum Chordata; class Aves; order Passeriformes; family Aegithalidae; genus Aegithalos; species Aegithalos caudatus. Next base: position 370,952 of record WEIU01003613.1, on the reverse strand, counting down.
TCAAATTGTCTGGAGAATAGATTCATATAAAATTTATTTTCAGAAACTGATATTTAGCCTACTGCTATCAGAGTTGATTGCTCTTATGTATAAGCTTTTTTTAAGTTTCTACAGGTTTGAAAATACAAAGACTGACATTTCAGATTCCATACTCAAGTGTGTCATTAACCAGAAATTGAAATGGGAACATTTCCACTTTCTCAGAAATACTCAGTTTGTTAGGATGATAAGTGCATTAACAGTGTTTGAGTTTTTGTGAAGCTACTAAATATGACTCTATTTCAACACAGACAGGAAGGGGGAGTCACAATGGCAAAAGAAAAATCCTGAATTGGTTCCTTACACAGCACAATATGCCCTGAGAATGAAATAGTTTCAAAGCTCTGCCAAAATAGATATTTTTAAGTGGCTAATAGCAGAAATGTTTTATTCTGTTTATGTCAAAGACACGTTTGTCAGGCGCTGGACAGCCAGACAAATCAGGGTCTAATTAGTTCAGTCAATTCCTTCAGTTTTATCCTTTCAGTCTACACTGGGTTATTAAAGCATCAGAAATAAAATGCTACTGAGACAGCAATAAGGGAAATAAGATGTCAGAACTCCATTAACAATGGCATTTTCAGGAAGCAATGTAAATAGAAAATCAAATTTATGCAAGAAATATATATCAGTAAGTAATACTTAATTTAATCATGCTGCATTTATCTTCAAAGCAGCTTTCATATCCAACTGATTTTTTAAAAAAATGCTTCAACACATCAACATTGTGACTTCTTTGGAACAGTGACCATCATTCAGATTCAAATTCAGATGCCTACCTCATACAAGAGGATATTGGTCCCCAATCCACATAGTACAGTTATACAAATAACAGTATGTGAGTAATAATTTATTCCACCCTTGACATTTAGCCAGCTTAGAAAGAACGTGTGACAGTTAAGCAGTTGCAAGATAAAAAGAACCGGAAAATGCCACATTCAACTGAAATGACAGGAAATATTTAGGTAGACAGAATGTAATAAATTTGGCAGACTTATGGGAGTTTAATTGCCCCTTTGTGAAAAGAGATAAATACATGTAAAAACTGTAATTGGGAGGACCAGTTTCTGCGAGGACCAGCTTTCTGTTAGAGGTGTCTAAATCTTCATTATTTGAATAAGAGCATCAGAGAAAGAAAATTTTCCTGACCAACAATGGTCATAGTTGTGCTGGTAGCAGCAGCTCCCAGCTCTGCAGCTGGCACCAAGGGAACAGTGGCCCCCTGCCCCAGAGGGTTGTCACATCTACCCACAACTTACTGGCCTTCCAACAGTTCACATCTGCTAGCATACACACTGAGATCTTTCCTACTTCAGTCAGCATCTGCCACCCAAATAACTGAGCCTTATTTGCTCCCAGATGTTCTCAGAACAAACTTTTTTCCTGCCCCCTAACACTGTGAAATAGTGCCTCTTACTGTGATGGCTGGCAAGTTCCACTTTAGCTCTCACTCAAGTCATCCGATCCATCAAACCATGATATGGAAAGATTCTTCACTAACACAGAGAGAAAAAAATTGGTGATTACACCCAAAGTAAGAAGAGGTTTCTCCTAGCCTTCTGATAATTTCTAAAAAATTACCAGCCCTCCACTTTACAGTGTTTCTGACATTTCAAAGTGTTTTTGTAATATCCTCAAACTTTTTATTTCATGTTTATGTTAACAGAAGCCTTAATCTCTTAATTCAATCTTTTAACTTGCTTTAATTAGGGAAAAAAGGGCTAAAAGGGAACAATGAACATCTCTAGTTTTGCCCAGGTCTGTTTAACAGCCTGCTACCTGCCATTTGTTCCCACACAGAAGTGCAGACTTAGGGGCCCAAAAGGTTGAAGACAAATTAGAAGGCATACTCAAAATGCTTACTAATTTTAAGAGAAAAGATTAGTTCAATGTGTAAAGAGCCTTAATAATATTTCTGAAAATCAACAAGCCAGACCAGAAAAAAATATGCTCCTGCTTATTACTTAAGGTTGTGCATTTTACATGTGTTGATAATCTTAGTGATGATGCCATCTAATCATTCAGGAAAAAGTAACCTAAATATCTTGGTATTTAATAAAAAATAACAAGGACTTCAGAAAGAAGATGCCCAGATTCATTTAAACTAAATCATCTGGATTTGAGTAACTTTCTGCACATGGCTCACACTTTCACTATTACTGTGTACATAGGCACCCAAGAATGATTGACATTGCTGTCACTCACCATTAGAAAGAAGGAACCAGTGAGTAACTATCCAGTATGTACATGTCCACTGAGTTACATGTTACATGTTCTGACTGACAAAGCATTGAAAGGAAAAGCTGCAAGTTTTCAAATACTTTTTTATAAAGCAAATCTGTAGTCTTCTACATTTACTTCTTTAAAATAAGCACATTATTACAACCACAGTATTTTCAATAAATGGTTGTAACGGAATTAATCCTTAAATAAATTGATAGTAAGAATGCATAGGGGTGTGTCTACATAACAGAGGACTCCAGTGTTGTCATCTTGTATTTTACTCACAGAAGCACATACTCTCCGTTTCAGAAGATGCGATTCTTTTTACTTCTGATGAATAAACACATCCATGAAATGGATCATACAATACGTGTATCTGCCTTGCGTCATATATGCAGCAATGGAGGGAGTTTTCTTTATGCTGAGTATTTGTTTTTCTAAGCTAGCACAAGCAAAAAAGACTACCTTTTTGTAAGAATTAACTTATGTATGGAGAAGTCCCAGGCTAACTGAGCTCTCCTTACATTATCTTACAACTAAAAATCAACTTAGCATTTACACAGCATTTTAAATTCACTGAGATTATATTCTCTAACAAACATTGGGCATCATCTCCTATTTAAAAAACAACAAACTAATCCAGAAAGCAGTTAAATAATTTGATGGCGATACAGTAGCAGAACAGAATTAGATCCCAATTCATCTACTTGTCAGCCCTCACCTACCTGGGTAAACCACTGTAGCCATCCCAGATGCACATGCGCATGTAGAATTCTCATAGTCAGCACAAGTAATGAAAAATATTCATCAAAATTTCTCATGTCCCTTTAATGACATTCCCATGGAAAAAAAAAAAA
>WEIU01003613.1:340629-367803 GCA_013389925.1 Aegithalos caudatus | reverse complement strand
AAAAGCAATGGCCTGAATATTTAAAGACCTTTTTATATGTGTGTCTGAAAGCTCATTTCTGCAAGTAAAAAGGATTGCCTCCAGACCTACTCCTGGCTCTGAAGTACCTGAAGCTTGGAATCTACAGTAAGGGTATAAGATAACATTTCAAAAAGCTGCTATCAGCTGATTAACCAGAATGTTCAAGTCATAAATAAATATATAGATAGATAAATAAATTTGGGACTTACTTCTGTGTTAAGATTTAGAAAACCTTAAAATACTATAGTCACACAACCAGATAGATTATTATATTCAAACCTTGCCTACATAGACATACATTCAAAGCTTGTTTACATACATCAGTTCAAGTGGGAACACTGAACTTGTGCTGATGTTTCAGCCATAGGTTTGTGTCTTCAACAGGTGCTACACATGGGCTTGCTAAAAAAGAGGTTACATAAAATTCAGTCTGTGTATTGATTCACATGATGTTTGCACATGCACCCAGGAACACAGAATAGGTGGCTGTCTGCACTGGCACTGCTGGACAGAACCAAGTCCTTCCCACATGTATGCTGATACCAGAACACCGCTGTGCATCCCAGGTCCTCTATACCTCTCAACCTCAAAATCTCCAGAGACCCCAAGGAAGTGTGCTCATCGTTAATGCAAAAGTTACAGCGAAACCTTAACACTCTTATAAGAGACACTTTCAAATACACCAAAACCACAAATGAGAAGGAGCCCCAGAGCTGAACAAGTTCTGAAGGACAAATATTCAAAAAGAAGCCACATTAACTGTGGAATGTTGCAGTTCATATGAGGGGCATGTGGATCTCTAGGAAAGAAATGGTCTCCACAGCTGTCACTTAACATCCAGATGAGTGACTTCAGTTGTTCACAGGCCATTGCAGTCCTGTGCTCTCACTTAATGAGACAAGTTCTCCAATAAAAAATTTCAGTCTCATTATCTGTAACCATGAATATAAATTGTTCCTGACTAAAACAATGTTCTCAATACGACTGTGAATAAAAGCTTTTCTGCTCAGGTTTAAAAGTGACAACCTGCAAGAGTAGGTCCTTGACCTAGCCACAGAAAGGGCCAAGGTTCTTAGAATAACACAACCATTTAGGTTGGAAAAGACTTCTAAGACCACAAAATTCAACCACTAATCCAGCACTGACATGCTCACCACTAAACCATGTCCCCAGCTGCCACATCTACACATCATCTAAATGCTTGCAGGGATGGTGACTCCACCACTTCCCTGGGTAGCCTGTTCTAATGACTGATTCTTCTTTTATTGAAGAATTTATTTCTCATATCCAACTTAAACCTGTCCTGGCACAACTTGAGATCATTTCTACTTGTCCTATCACTTATTACCTGGGAGAAGAGACTGACTCCCACCGGGCTACACTCTCCTTTCAGGTCATTGCAGTGTGAGAAGGTCCTCCTCTGAATCTCTCTTTCTCCAGGATGAGTCCTTGCAGATCACTCAGCCACTCCTGACAGACTTGTGCTTCAAACCCTTCCCCAGATCCATTTCCTTCTCTGGACATGCTCCAGCACCTCAGTGTCCTTCTTGCTGTGAGGAAACAAAGCTGAACACAAGATTCCAGGTGTGGCCTCACCAGTGCNTGCAGGGGTTGTGACACAGGGACAGGACCCAGCACTTGGCCTTCTCAAACCTCACACAGTCAGCCTCATCCCCGTCCTGATCCCTCTGATCCCTTCCTGCCCTCCAGCAGATCAACACTCCCAACCAGCTTGGCATTGCTCTCAAACTGACTGAGGGTGAACTTGATTCCCTCATTCGGATCATCAGTAAAGATAAAAAACAAGGCTGACACCAGAACAATCCCTGAGGGGCAGCACTAGTAACTGACCTAAGCTGGATGTAATTCCATTCACCAGGACTCTTTGGGTAGGGACATCCAGCCATTTTTTTTTCCTCAGTGCACCCATCCAAGCTATGAACAGCCAGTTTCTCCACAAGAATGTTGAAGAAGAGAGAGTCAAAAGCTTTAGTAAATTAGACGTAAATACCAGCTCCAGCCTAACCCACCAAGAAGGTCTTCTTCGTGAAAATTTCTCTTAAGTTTTAGACCAGAGACATTCATCAGATACATTGTACGTCTAAGGTACTGACATCCATGACTCAGCTACAAAGAGTAAGAGGAGTTTTTAAAATTACACACCAGAAGACAGAAGACATTCTGAGTGTTTTTCTGGTCTGCTCCAGTCAATAGAATTGTTACCACTTACAGAGAACAGATGAGGAAAGATTTAACATGGAATTAAATGCATGTACTAAAGGTTAAAGAGAAATTACTTTATTTCAAGGCAGAGACCAACTTCAAGGTAAACCAGACTTCCAAAAGAGGTCAGAGGACATAATTTGCTTTCCCATACTCAATCTTAGTTAAGTAATTCAGTCAGCCTGCCTGAGAGCCCATGCATATGTGTGGGTAGCTTTGAATACTTATGTTTCAGATTGACCATTCTCTTGCCTAGACAGGAAAAACTCGTCTATTTCTTTTTCTGTTGAAGGTACTGTGAAACCTCTTTGGCACATGATGGCACTGAATGTCTACATGATCTGTTTCTACCCATGTTCCATAATCTGAAATTATACAAAGTTTCAAAATGAGGAGCAATGTGTGTTACTGGAACTCAGAGAGACAGGTCAGACATTTTCTGGTATTTGCCATAAATAGACAGCAACCAAAAATTGTTAAGCAATGATATTTAATGCATTCACTGGATCAGAGGCAAGTAATCACACTGCTATAAAACAAAAATCACATGCAACATGCATGCAGACTTGCAGTAAATGCTGTAGATGCCTGGTCTGTGCAGATGACACCTCACCAGTTACGTTCTGCTTATATAAGGAGATGAGTCCAATTGTTCTAAGAAACTTAAGAAATTTGTTCTATGATAGATAAAATCCTGGAAGGAGACTTCTTACAAACCTCAGATGACAAAGTGTGAATCAGAAGAACTTTAAGTTCAAACTTTTTTGCGGCTCAAAATGAAAGACTCAAGCTAAATCTTAGGATATTCAGAACTAACTCAAAGAGATATTTCTGAAGGCAATCATCCTGGTATACGCAGATAACGAATTCCCACCTTCTTAGTTGAAAGAAAATTACACCCTCGGCTCTCATGAAAAATCCTTCTGCCATACAAAGACCAACCTTTAGTGCCCTGAACTGATAATCACTCGGCTTTCATTAAATAAAGACACCTCTAATTAAACAACCTGATCAACACACAAAAATGTGTGCTTTGAAAGCAAGAGATGGCAAGCAATTTATCTTTCAATATAGTAATCACTTATATCACACTACCTGTAATCTACAGTGATGAATGTAGGTATTCAGATTATGAAATCCTAGATGGGTTACAGACTGTATTAATTTCAACAGCAAGAAACAGCAACTCTGTTTGCATTTGCAGAAATAGGATTCCAGTTGTTGGATTGGCCCAGAAACATTTTCATTTTTTACCAAGATATGTTCTCACAGGATCATCTCCCTCTTGAAAGGCTGGTAAAGAGAGGATACACAGCAGTCAAAGAAAAATTCAAGGTGGATGGGAACTGTGCTAGTTATCAGGTCTACACCACAATAAAACAAGGCAAGCTTCAAAGTACATTAGGTTCCTGGTTCAGCTGGGCTTTGAAAGCTCCCAGCATTGATTTTCCTGAAGTTCAGGAATGTAATGTTAATCATAACATGAAAGACATGCCACACTTGGAGGAATCAGACAATCACTGGAAACTGGTGAATCAAGGATGTAACTACATGAGAAACTGACTTTCAGGAGTCTTTGAAAAAGGCTAAATACTGCTGAATCAAAGGGCATGTGCATAGGTCAAACGGACAGTACATCAGTAGTGACAGCATATGGCTAGGCAGGAGGTATGATTACAGTCCTAACGACTGCCAGGTAAACAGGTAGCTCCACAAAGTGATGGATAGAGCAGAAGTTTCCTTCCTCAAGGCCTGTAGCATAACACAAAATCTTTCATGGCAAGTGCATTCACATGCAGCCTTGAATCCACTGAAGAAAGCCTTACTCCCACTTCAAAGCGAGAGGATGCTGTTGAGTATTGCCAAACTCACTCCCAAGAGCCACTACATTAGACTGGAGAAACTGCAGTATCAGATCTAAGAGTTTGCAAAGTGTTTTTCAAGGAGAGGCAGTTCTGCTGCCAATTTAAATTCTCATGTAAATCCAGAGGTGATGTTTCACAAGTGTAACAGTATCATCAGAAGCCTACAAAGCCAAGAGGATGTTTTAATCTTGGAGAATGGAAAGGAAGGCACCATCTTCTTTCCAAATTTATCCCCAACAGAAAAATATACACCAGAGATGACCGTTTCCCCAAGGAAAAGATTTCCATAGGAGGAACAGTTTTAAAGCTAAATAGATGAAACTGAAAGAGTCATAATTAAAGGAAACAAAAGGGAAATGAAAATATCTTAAAAGAGGCTAGAGACAAGGCTGATTAAAGACCGCGGAAGAAAAGAGATGGTGAACTGGCACAGATCTCAGTTAAGCGGTGAACTGAGTGAGCTGAGAGGGAAGTGCTTACCAACAGGAATACAGTATCACCCATATTAAGAAAACAGACTGGGCAAGCCAAACAGTTCTACTCTAGCACACATTCCAGGGGATTGAGTGTGGGTGGAATTCTGTTGTGAATGCTAGCAATGCACAGGTATCACAACACTGATTTTTCCTTTTTGCTTAAATATTTATATCCAGCTGCATTCTTGTTTGGTGTTAACATATTTTAGAAAAGACAGGTAAATTAACTATGACCTAGTATCTTAGAGGTAAAAAGAAAAAAAAAAATTTTTTTTTCATGCTATTTCAGGGTAGTCTATTCCAGACTTCCAGACTTTGAAATATCACTGCTAATCACTTTGAACACCCATGAAAAAGCACCCGAAACCTGACATTCTCCATTAAAAAAAACCCAGAAAGAATGAGGATAAAAACATTATCTCATTTCTACAGATAAGAGAGGCACAAAGAGAGATCAGAGGATTTGCAGAAAGTAACACAGGTAAGGCAAGGCTATTCCTGACAGTTACTCATGCTAAAACTGTCTCTGTCTGGCCTTCCAAAATTATTCCAATACCCTTGAGTCCCTAGTCAAATTAGTTCTTTATTTATTATCCCAGTTTTCAAGTATCTTTCAGATGGGCTCATCTGTTGTTCCCATACAGCTGGGTAAACAGACAGAGTCAATTCTATCATGAAGGTTTACCTTATAGCATTCAAAACCATTCGCATATGTGGGATTTTTTTTTTCCTTTAAGCAAGCTAAGAATGTGTTTAAAGGTGACCTGTGCTGAAGAAAAATGGATGTGGGGAAGTCTGGGGACAATCACAAAGGAAAGGCTTCTGAAGATTGGTGTGTTTCAATATCTTCTTCAAAGAAAAAAAAAAGTAAATCAAATAATTAATGTTTGAAGCTTTAGCACATAATCATCCTTATTAAGGAAAAAAAAAGGACAAGAATCTTAGTTGCCAATATCCAAAGAAAACAAGGCTTGCCAGTTTTTGCAGATAAAGGCTTTTTTTGGACTTTACTGCAGAGTGCACTCAACAAATTTTAAGAAGTGATTCAAGAGAAATAGCAACATTATTAAAAAAGTTAGAAAAAGCCTTCCCAAGAGTCAATTTTGTTAGGATTTTACCATATACCCTAAGCAGACCATGTCTTTCAGGATGCTTGCAGGGTGCTTAGCATTGAACAGTACCTCATTCCTGATGAGGGCCAGTGGCAAATCCCAGAAGACGGGGCAGACATGAGAACGCAGAAGGAGAGGGGAGACGATACACCACTGAAAACAAATTCTTGATATTCCTTTCTGTCTGTAATCCCATTGCATATCCACGCTTCTACACAAGGAAGAACTAAAGCCTAACATTCACACACACAAGAATCTTTGTGAATCAAGGGAATTAGCAGATGTGTTGGTAATCTTCCACAAATAAGAAACAAATGCTGCCAGCTGTACTACTAAATTCAAAGCTTAACATTAATAAGCAGTGCTAAGACTACAGGTATTATCTTTCCTTAAGGTGATAGAGCCAAGAACCCCAGTTCTGCAGAAACTCAGCTGCCTGTCCAATATTTGTGCCTCAAGTCCTACCCTACGCTGCAGAACATCTAGAGATTCATCAGCCAGAATGAGCCAAATCAAACTGGATTCTTGCCACTGTTTGAGATGGCAGTGAAGTGGGGACTATATAAACTAGGTCAGACACGATTACCTAGAACAAGGGCAATTTTCTTTACATGGCTGTGTAAAGCTTCTGAAAATGGCAAAGACTGAATGTTTGGGTGCTGCAGAGAGTATATCCAAAAACCATTTTTAATAGAAAAGTTTAACTATATTTTAATATGAATTAATATGATATTTTCTATTAACAACAATGCAGAAGCCTATTTTTCAGTAGAGCTCTTCCTTTACCAAAGTGCTATCTCTCTGAATCTGAGTCAACTTTAGTGACCACTTTAATATTCACTTTACAATTAATGCTTCTTTTTATGGGTTGGTAGAAGGTAAACCAATTTCAGTTCAGCTTCTAGGTATTGAATTTATTATAAAAAGTTATGTACTAAAACTCCTATAATGAAACCAGAGGCATCATGAGATATTAACCTAGAGTTAATGCTGAGAAGGGCAGTTTGAATAATTCAATTCATGTCACCTTAAGTATCTTTTCAAATGGAATTAACTTTATCTCACAAAAAAAAAGGAAGTTCCATGTTCCAGTTACTGATTATTGACTCCACAAGAGTTCTGACTTAAATCATCTTACCATCATCTTCCCAGCAATTTTATTTTACTACTACCAATGTGCTTCTTTACATTTTGAGGGGTGACTTTCATTATAAAGAAGTAATATTAGCTAAGAGGAAAACATGGTTTCAGAGCTACTGTTATTGTTACGTGATACTAAAGCAGACAAAAATAAAAGTTAACACAAAAGCATCTGCATTAGTTCAGCAACAAACCAGGGCTGCATTTCAGCCACATGCACGCAGCTACAGCAGTCATTTACACACTACAGAACTCCACCTCTTTTTACAACAATGCCATCAATGTTTGGTAACTGGTGGCCACTGTTCTCTTGACCTGTTAATTGTCTTCTGACAATAATTCTGGCAGAAAACCCGGCACTTAAACACTAAAAGGAGATGTTTCCAAAAACCTATCTAGGCCCAGGGGAAAGTGACAGCTCATGATGCGAACTGTGGTATGGTAAGAATGAGGGAGACAGGCAGGTGAAAAGCAGAAGCAGGAGGCTTTAAGATGCAGGTGTAGCACTTGAAATTACTACAAACTAACAAGTAAGAAAATGGGGGGAAAATTAACAGAAACAAGAAAGAACAGCTCAAAACAGGAAGAACAAAAAAGTGCTTCATTACGGAGTACAGCTGTGCAGTCTGTTATAGATGGGTAATGTGATGGTTGACTTTTGCAACTAAGGGATGAATATTAAGAGAAGTTTATAGATGTATAGCTGTTATTCTGATTTGCTCTCCACATCGCCCCCTTTCCCCTCCCCCTCGTACTGTTGACACTGGGCAGCCTCGGCAGCCAGGGCATTTGAGGGGAGGGCTGGCTTGTTACTAGGAGGCGGGGCATAGCAACACCTGACCTCCAATCAAGTTGTGAGAAAGCAGTGTCCACCAATGGATGGCAAAGAAGAGTTGATTGGCAGATTTTGGGAGGGGCCCAGGTTCACCTGATGCAACACCAGGTAGAGCAGTCATTTTTGTGGGTGAGCACATGGCGGTTTACTTCCATGCTCCCAGTGCTGCTCTTTCTCCTTATTCAGTCATTTGTTGTATTTGCTGAGTTTTAATAAACCTTTGAAATTTTAAGTGAGATGTTCATTTCTCGTAAGTCCAATGTTTCTGGAAGAGATGGGAAAACTGAATAACATCGTACATCAAAACACAGAGACCCCAGTAAGACCAGCAGTGTCCTGAAATTGGAAACACTGATTATGTCTCCTAGGCAGCTCTATGAAGAAAAAACTATGTAGCAAGCTAGTTATATTGCATTAAACCGAGACACATCCAAGATTTCCTTAACCCAGACAAAATCAAGTGAAAAGGAAAAGATTTCAAATGGATCTGGATTTAAACAAAACTCACAAAGACTTTCGTTATCCTAACATTTAAATAAGATTGCTCTTGTCAAAGTCCACCTTAAAACAGAAAGGGAGAGCACAAAAGCTTCAGGGGGCAGAAGGAACTGGTATGGGCAGTACTTGGAGCAGGAGGAAAGTGTTCTGGATCTATCCTCTTCCAATTCTTTCCTCTCCAAAATCCCTTGCTGCTATGCTCCTGTTTGGCAGATCCCATCAGGCAGACAGAATGCCAGTCTGATCTACTGTGTTAAGACAACACCCAAAATAGAACAAACAGAGACCCATCAGGACACTAAGAGGTCACAATTCAGTTATTAAAATGTATTAATATACCTTTTAATTTATATTCAGCTATTAAAAGACGTGTGTAAATAACATGCAAGTCCCATCAAGAAGCAGCCCAGTGACCCTTCTTGGGTTTCCAAAGCTATCCCATGAAAGAGTGCCTGAGGGAAAGAACTGACAGAGTGGAGCAGTCCTGCTCACCTCTTCACATTTTCTAAACTGAGGAGAAACACAGCACAAAATGCTTGTTTGGGTGAAAAATGGTAACAAGTTATAAAGCCAAATGCAAAGAATGAGAAATTTGAAGAGAAAGGCTAGAAACATTTTGCACACTATAAGAAAAACCAGTTGAAGCATGTTTTGACAGGTTTTTATCTATGCCTACAATGCTTTGCACACAAACAAGTGTACTAGGGTAATTTCAGACCTGCTAGGCTGGAGCCATAGAGTATGTAACCATAAATGAAATGTCAAGGCAAACCTCAATATAATATCTGAATCTGCATTTGTGGGCAAAAGCACCTGTAAGTATAGAGAAAAGAAATAATGGAATCAAAGATGAGCTTGACAGAACTTTGCACATGAAAACAGAAAACACTTTTAAAGAAGTCTCTGTGGATAGAGTGATTAGAAAGACAGAAGAACAAGAGGAGATGAATGGGGATCATTGAACTAATTTGATAGTTAGTGGGCTGAAGGTTTTCTATTATGTGCTTCCATGCCTTTGTCCTGTAGATGTGATGACACTGGATATCTTAATACTAAGGCCTAACCCTAGTATAGAATAAATTAATTTGAAGTTGAAAGGCTAGAAACATTCAGGGCAAAACCTGAAAGAAGCATCAGCATCACCCAAAACACAGTTACCACAGTGCTTTTGGACTACATGGACTCCTCTGGACTATTTTCAATGGAGATTCCCAGCAAGTTGCATGCCATACAAGCAGCAACACAGACACCATCCATTCTGGAGAGATATTCTTGTTTTGAATTCACTGCCATTGCAAAAATGGATGGCAGATATATAAATACAAAATAATGAAAATTAAATGTTTATAAAAGGTTAAAAGCTTGACAAACAGCTCAATGCCCAATAATAAATATTGGACCAAAAAAGGGAAAAGCTAAAAAAACCACACTAAAAAAACACATCATCAGGACAAAAAAAAAACAAACCAAACATTCCTGATGCCATTGAAGTCACAGAATATTGGTACCTGCTTCCCAAAAGAATTAAAAGACTCCTTCCTGCACAGTCTCCAGTCTCCTGAGAAGCAATATAATTCTCACAGCAGGGAACCAATGAGATGTCAGAGTCAGGCCTCCTTTTGGATACTTTATACTGATGACTTTACTTCTAGCCCTGTTATAAGTAAGACTTTAAGACTTCTTGCAGAAGAGGGGAGATCAAGGGCATAATGTCTACAAAAAGTCATGGTGTTAGGTAGGATGGATTCTGGAGATCTGCAGACGGAAGCTGCTACCAGAGAATAGCATAAAGAAGCAAGAATATGGCGTATAGAGCACTTGCACAGGCAGTCTTCTCTTCCAGGGTATAATCTGCCATCAGTAGGGATGCAAACCAAACACCTAACTACCATAAGAAAATCTCAAGCAACTATGTTCTCAAGGCTTTGGGTGCCTACATCTAAGAAACTTTTTATCATTTAACATGTATCCCTACTCAGTGTTTTCTGGTTTCAACTGCATGCAGAATTATAGGTCTTCTATAAATAGCTCAAATCAAATGAGCTGCTTTACAGACTTGAGAAAGCTCTTATTGACCAAACACATCATCTGTAAGGCCCTTTTCAATCATAAAAGCCACACTGAAAATGTGAAATGCTGTATCTACAGTGACTGCAATTATTTTCCTGTTTAAATAACAGAACAGAAAACAAAACAGCATCTTAACTTTTTTTGTCGGCAAAGGTGTGGCTTCCCTTGATTCCTACTCCATTCCAACATGGTCAATTAACTTCACCCATTCTACTGACCCAAAACTTCTCAGGGTTTTTTCTCTTTGTTTTCCTTCAATTCATGTATTAAGGCAAGGACTCATGGGAAACCAATCACAAAATAATATTCAACACTTTATGATGTAAGATAATACACTCACAGTCTCAAAAAGATGTTTTGACTAGGTCATTAAAAAAAAAAAAAAAAAAAAGAGGGAAAAAAAAAAAAAAAAAGAGATGGCAAAAAAGACCTTACCCTCTGCTCCTTTTCCTTGGCAGCACTGAGTTCAGAAAGAGAGAGTGATAGTTTTTCTTGCTGCTCAGCCAGGTACTTCTGATAAAGGCTCAGAAGTTCTTGGCATTCTCTGTACTGCTGCTGCAGAGGTGAGACATCACAAGTTAAGGGAAAAACACTCTTTAGTAAACAGTTATAGCCAAATATATACCAAGTTACTCTGTGTAAATCTGATTTAGATCCATAACAGTTCAATTTAAAAACAGATACCATGTGTTTGAGTAGCACCTAATGATGATAAATCTGCCTCAAGATGAATGTTCAAGTACAACCTTCTTCCCACTCAGAATGGAAAAAGAAAAATTGCACCAAATTCTTTTATCATCGGGAAAGGGACAGCAGCAAGAGGCAGGTAATGACATTGTTTCAGCTGGAACAACTACAACCCTCTTATTCGTATTCAGTAAAGCCAGCCATTACCAGTGTTTATTTATAAATAAATAAATATCCAGCCAAGTAAGTAAATAGTCCATTTAAGCACAGACATCAATTCACAAGCCCACATACCCAAATCCAATCTATTTGCTTGAGCGCCGATGGCTCAAAACCCCACAGCCACAGATGCAGTGCTACAGGCCTTTTACAGACCGGCAATAATTTTTGGACAGTAATCTGGAGAAGCAGCAACTGTGGTGTTTGCAAGTATATTAGCAACAGTGTCCTGCCTTGCTTGCAGCATTGAAATTCCAACAGGAGATAAATCTGCTCTTCACCTGTCATTGTGTAATTCCCTCCCTTGCTCATGTAGCATGGTAAACCATTTATACTCCCCTCTCTCCCCCCTCACTTTTAATTATGCATGCAGATGGGATAAGGGCTCACTGTCCAAAGAGATTACTCTGAATAAATACTTTAATAACAAGTCACTGCAATTAAGGTAGGGAACAAAAACTTCTTCATTCTTTAAAACGGTGTTGAGTTACAGATTTCCTTAACATTTTTATGATCTAATCATTGCTTCTGGGCAAATTCATGTTGCAATCACTTTTGCCAATCACGGCTGCATAAATAACTCACTGCTTTGTTATTCCCTGTTACGATCCTAAGGGTTTTTTTTTTTTGGTTCCGTTTTGTTGCCTTCCCTCCTCCCCACCCCCCCTTTCTTCTTATTCTTTTGCAGGAGGGGTGGCCTTGCCAGAGCTTCATTTTTGTTGTTGTTTGGTTGGTTTTCTTTCCTTTAAATAAAAGGCTACCGAGAGAAAAAGCAAAACATTTTAGGAAGGAATGGAAGGTTAATAAACCCCAATGCTTAAATCAATCAGGAGAGCTCTCGTAACACCTTTGCTCAGCACCTGGAAATATGGGAAGGTACAAACAGTGGTCTTAACAAGCTAATTGCTTTCCAGAGCCAGCCTGCCTGAAGCCAGAGCTGTTTTACATTTCAGTTCATTTCGTCAGAAGGCACCAAAAGGTGAAGTGATTTGTGGTGGTCTCAGGAGTCTCTGCCAGATATGATGTATATAAAAGGAATTTTTTATTCCAGTTGTAACCATAGGCAGTAATGTTTATAGTAGGTGAACATATTAGTCTGGACGCAGGGCATGAATTTTACTCTAGCAAAAGCCAGTTCATTTATACAGCCTAAGAGTTAAATGTCGGTATTTGAAGACAAATTATAGGGAAATTCATTTAAACCCATGTTATGTGGCAGAATATAAAAAAACTGACAATCCTATCTAGCTTTATCAATTTTTTACAGCCCTCTTTGCTTCCAGCAACCCCTTCCCCACAAAACAGGTTTTGCCTTCTCCTCCCTCTGGCTAGCACACTTCCGGCACCAGAAACAAGTACCCTAAACAGCCTTGGGGCACATGAGTGATGGCCCGGCAGCCATCCTCACCCTTGCCACAGTGTTAGTATCAGTCCTACTGGGAAGCCAGGCAAGACTGCCTGCACTCCCCGGCATCATTCAAATAGGCCACATTTGTGTTTTACAGACTGCAGAGCCCTTGCGGTACACATGATGCCACCACCTCCTGCATGTGGCTGCCAAATTTATTTAAAATGCAGTTTAAAACACGACAAGCAAAATTAACATTAGCAAAGTACGCAACGTAATCCTGATTATCCAAAGGCCAGTTAGTTATGTGATCGTGAGTGGGAAGGGCAATAGCTCCCATGAGCTTGAGTGTGGCCAACATGTCCCAGAAATTCTTGTGAGATTTGGTCAGCCACAGTAAAACTCGTTGTATTAGAAGATTAAAACCTTGTTCATTCACACAATCACTCTACATTAAGCAAAGTATTGTTACAGCCACCATAGTCTAAGAGTTTAAAGCCCTGCTTTGCTTACTAAGTAAACATGAAGCTTCAAATATGAAAAAAGAGTTTGTTTGTTTAAGACACATGCAGAATAGCTGAAAGTATGGCAATTCTCAAAAACATGCTGGTACATTTAGTGCAGAATATCTTCTTAAGGAAAAAAAAAAGCCTTAATATTAGGTATACTCTCTAATTCTATTGAATTTTTTGCTAAAAACAGCAAGGTGATCTCCTTTTTTTTTTCCTACAAATTAGCCAGGCAATAAGCAACACTGCCACAAAAGTATTTCAGTCATTCAGATATAACAAGATCATGCATCTACTAAGGCAATACAGTCTTTGGAGAGACATGCACGTAATAAATATTTTCATAATCTGCTTTAAAAAAAAGTTGTAATGTTGAAAAAACAGTACAGGAGAAGTCCTATATCTTTGCATTCCAAAAAAAGTAATATACCTAAATGGACACATTTGGTAATTCTTCATGTGTTCTGGAGCACAAATATTGGATTTGCAAGATGTTAGTTACCTGGGAGAAGTGGTACTTGGCATTTCACTGAATGGTAGTTTTATGTCTAAGAAATATGCATTTGAATGTATTAGAGTAATACTTTTTATGCAGTTTATTAGTAAAGTATGAAGGTTGTATGTGGAGGAGAGAAATAAAAAAAAATAAAATTAGAAATGCAAAGGTTAGGATTTCAACAGTCACATTTATGTGTCATACTGCAAGTGCCACATATTTTATAGAATAAATTAGTTAATTTTTTCACTGAATGTAAGTCAAAGAATTAAGAGCTCATTTATCGCTCTTAAGAGCTAATAACCTCAGCAGAGATAGTTGGTTTTGAGAGGAGGGGCTGCCAACACACACCAGTGACACACTTACAGAAGCCAGGAATGGATGTCGAGGGAGCCAGGCACAGAACAAAGAGCTTTTCCTTGGGGTGAAGCTTCACAAGAAGGCACAGCCAACCTAATTTTCAACTGCTTTAGTAGGTACTCTCTCACTCACTCCTTCCATCTGCACCAGCTCTGCTTCCCCCCACATCCCTCACTCTGGGCCTGGGAAAACTGTCCCAGTGAGGCAAAAAGACAGCCAAGCACAAGATCTGGCATGAGGCAAGCAGAGTGGAGATGGGAGCAGAGGACACCTCTTCCAGCAACAGTCACCTGTCTGGAAGTGTTTATCCACCTTGCAGAATCTCAACCCTTTCCTTCAGTTCCATTCTTAATCTTCAGGCTTTTAAGTCTGCTCCATGCCTACCTCAACTACTCACAGGTTACAGGTTAGTCCTTGCTGAAATGCTGCTGGTCAGCACCCCACAGGCTGAAATAGGAAAAAAACCTACAGTTCCTGCTTTCCCAGAATTTGGGAGGAGAAGGACAAGTTTCTAGCACACCCGCTGACTTCCTTCACTGTTCCCAATTCACTCTTTCCACTGCCACTTTGAGTAGAAGTGAAGCCCAGCTTAAAATCTGAGATGTTTTAATTTAGAGCATCCAGCATCTACCTGAGAAGCTCCTGAATTCTACACATCAGCCTCCACATGCTTGTGCAAGCAATGTTCAGGCTACATCAATTCAAACAACTACTGCTCCCTTCAGGTCCAGGTTTCCAAATAAAGCCAACATCAGGCTGCTCCATG
This sequence comes from Aegithalos caudatus, assembly GCA_013389925.1. NCBI lineage: Eukaryota > Metazoa > Chordata > Aves > Passeriformes > Aegithalidae > Aegithalos > Aegithalos caudatus. Next base: position 353,178 of record WEIU01003613.1, on the reverse strand, counting down.
AGGACTATTTACCAAAATTCTGCTTTTCTTATATCACATTTTGTAAAAGGGAAAAAAACAATGAAACCAGAAACAATGAAACCTTCTCCCTAGGAAGAAGATTTTTTGGGGGGCCTTTATCATTTTAGAAGAAATGTTTAGTTTTATCTCACTTTATTAAAAGAAAAAAAAAAGTTTAAAGCAGCCTCCAATTACAGCAAACTGAGGCTGAAAGAAGCTTTTCTAGAATCTACTAGCAAGGAAAGAGAACACAGCTAATAAGATTCTTTGCAATCAATCTAATAACAAAGGCCCTTCTGTATTTCCAGAGTGTTTGAGAACTCACCACCTACTGGTATTTTCCTCACTGGTTTGCCAAGAGCATTTTTGGGACAGGCAGCATCTCTATTGTTCCCTTTTTACACATAGGAAAACTGTGTCATGAGGAGTCTTTGGAAATGTCTGTGCACACAGGTGCAGCCCACTGGCCCTGCACTTCTCAAGCAAGCTCCAGGACAAGCGTCTTGCAGCTGCAGGGTAAACTAGCACAGCTCAGGCACAGCACTAACAGACCAGATTCATCTTGCACCTGATTAGCTCAGAATCTGAGTTTGCCTGCATTCACCCATGGAGAAAAGCCCTAACAGACCTCCCAAGCATCAAACAAGATGCCCGATGATTCATTCCTGTAGTCCCTGACCGTAGCTTCAGCTTGGACTGTCCTTTCACTCAGGGCTGCATTCTCTGATCCATGGCCAGAAGAGAACACCAGAGCTGAATCTTCGTCTTCAGTCATCAGATGCTGCAGTCCCATCAGCTCCCATATCCAATGGAAGACTCTCTAGAGACTCAGAGCCATTACAAATACATGCAAAGATGAATAAAGCAATCAAAGGAAAGAAAACGTCAAACACATAAATTGGATTGGAATTTAAATCAACATTAACTTGAACTCTGTGGTAAAGATACAGGAAACTTGCTGTGATGTGATGAACAAAGTTTTTTGACATGTGCAATCACAACCCAGTAGCCACAAAGTCACTGGTCTTTTTAAATTCATGCATCTTAAGAACATGCGTCTAGAAACCTGACTAGTTACCATCACGTTGGCAGTTTCAGCAGACTCAACTCTTTCCCTTGCCTCAGGTAGGCCCTTGAAAACAAATGCTGTGAGAAAAACTAGACAAGGAAGGACATGCTGAGGAAATGCCACCGACAGTGGATGGATGAAGCTACACTAAGCTCTGAGAGGTCTCTGGTTTCCTGAGAAAAATCTACTCAGATAAATTGCTCAGGCAGACCTGAGCTTGTCTGCAGGCTCTCCAAGCAGGTGTGTGCACCAGAGCCGTTCAAGGAGCTGTGCACAGTCCCAGCAGCACAGCATCAAGCACCACATGCCTGATCTAACATACCTTGCTTTGATTTTCTGGGGGAGATTTTTTGGGGGATTGTGTTTTTTCTGGCATCAACAGCAACACTACACACTTCCGAAATGCCACTGGCTTGTACCTGGCACTTTAAGAATGTCACAGGAAGCTCACAGGTATTTAACAGAGATACCACTGCATCCGTAACTGCAGCACCATGTACTACTACAACATTTCACTGTACAGTCAATAGCCCAAAAATTACTTTAAAGAATGCTGCTAGAGTAAAAAAGCATTCCACCAAACTGAGGCAAAGGCCAAGATCCATGCATCTGGGTCTCTAAACAGTGCTATCCCTATAGCTACAACTAAGGATCAAGCTACATCTTAACACTCATATGTACAAGGGAACCACATTTATAGAGTATGCGAAGCCTCAAAGACCCACAACAGACTGATGGGAGGTTCCACTACAAATGTGTTCAGTTTGAAGTGGACCCACACTTTTTTTCATGCATCACCCAAGCATGTATTTTTCACAGAATTTTGACACATAAAGCAATGGGGTTTATTTTCTGCCTTAATATTTTGCATATCAATAGGAGAGAGATACTGTGCCTTTTAGGAAAGAAGAAATACGTATGTCATTCTGATTTCCACCTGCAGGCTTTTTTCTTCCTAACCAAAGAAAGGATTAAAATAATGCAGCTTCCACTACTTACATATGAAAAGTCATATGAATAAAAAATAAACTGCTGGTATTAATGAATTAACATCTAAAAGGAACACTTTAAAATATAAACTAAGATATTCTAAGCTCTTTCTTTTAGCATTTAACAATTACATACTTCATTGGAAGCTGACCCACATTTAATTTTAAAATACTACTTGCGTTTAATACATACAGTCCTGTGCTTGGACAATATCATCCCAGAAGAACAACAGGACTGCATTTTAGAACTCAGGCTATCCAGGCACAGATCAAAGTCAACCCTAACATGTTTCTTCTGCCTTTAAAATTAAGAGAAATAAAGTAAGTGGTTTGAGTCTATGTGAATCGTTGTTCTGAGAAAGGGTAGAGACTAGTAACTTCTATGAAGGTTTATTATCTAAACTCTGAAGGTGCTGCAAAGACTGAAGGTAATAAAATGTTTTATGAACAACTTCACTTTGCTCGTTCTTATATAACTGAGTTTATGTGGACTCCCTGGCACAGTGATGCTAAGAACCTGTAGGGAACTTTCTGCACATCCACTTTTCAATGTATTAAAAAAATCATTTGGTGAGAGTCTGAACCTTATGAGCCTTCAATTCAAAACAAAATTTCTTTCTGATCCAAATGCCTTAGGAAGCACAATTCTGAAAACACTATAAAGAAGCAAGTCTCATACAATAAGACAGAGTGATCTCCAATCTGAAGCCTAACAGTTATATTTTAATTTACACTTGAATATTTTAATGTTGTTATCCAGTCAGTAAATTAACTCAAGATGCAAGAATAAAAGGGGAAGATGCATAGGGAAAAAGGTCACAAGGACCACAAAAGTTAAGAACTTCACTTCTGTTTGAAGCATCAGCATTATGTTGTTGAATGCCACAGCTCTCACATAAAGGAACTGCTTAATACATTCCCATTCTGTTTGAAGAGAAATTAAATTTACATTCTTTGGGAATATGGTATTGTAATTAGTTCATGACTTGATTACACTTTGAAGTGAGCTGAGACTGCATATGGTGCATACAAATTAGTTAGGTTATGGTTACCTACCTAAAGAAAAGCTACTGAGTTAAAGTTAGGAACAAAGCCAGGGCAGTAGTTTGGAGCTTTCAGGAAGCACAGAAAAAACATCAAATTCAAATCTAGTCTCTGGACTCAGAGATGTCAGGTGTGAACAGAAATAAAAAACACAATTTCCTAAACTGTCAAAGAGTTGTTTTCAAAGAATAACCTTTCCATTTCCACCCATAGCACCTGTAGAACCACTGTTAAAACTGATCCCAAAGAAAAAGCAATAAAAGATGTAAAATTTCCTGTCTTGGTTAAATTCACCAGTATGATTTATCCTAGTACTAGTAATTTTGTAATTTCTTTTATAGACAAGGCTAAGTTCTGTATCATCTACGAAGATGCTCTATTCCACACAGATGTTGAAATTCCCAAGTTCACTTTAACACTCTGTAAAATACTAAGATGCACAATGCAAATATAGTGCATCTAAAATTGGCCAAAGAAGAAGATACTCTGTATGATTTGATGAGAGCAATTTAAACCTAAAACTAATTCTCAATATAGCAGATGAACTCAGAGAAGTCTCTAACATACTTTCAAAATGCAAAAGCAGTTTAGGGTACAGGATTTGATCCTATGTATTGAAAATCCTTTCCACAGGATATGCCAATCAAACTGGACAGCTTATCTGCCATGTTCTCTAGTTCAAAGGTGGGTAAGGACAAAAATATCACACGCCATCATATGCCAGCAGATGTGCCTCGATCGATAAATGCAAATACCATTTCAGAGCTTGCATTTTCTATTCCAAGTGGAAAGCACATCTCCAGCCTTATCTTCATTAATACAAACAAAAGAATACTTACAAGCAAAGAAAAAAAAACTAAAACAAAGATTTATTTTACAGCCTAGCTCTGCTAACAACTTTCTTTTACTGAAAAGGAAGGAAGAACATAACACACAAAAGACAAATTATGCTGCTACACATACTGGCAGAAACATGCATTTTTATAATAATGAACATAGGGGATCTGATGAGAAAAAAACTTAAGAACCTGAATACACAAAATAAAGACCCCACAGATCATTGTAACAAGATACTGGTCCTGGCATGGGCCACGAAAATTTTTACTTTTAGCTTAAGAATTGCAATGGCAGGAAATTTTCCTCACTGGCAAGAAGAAATTTGTTCAGAACATACTTGCTCTTTTCAAGAGAGCTCTGCCAACAACTATAGTGACTTTCAGAATTTAAAGACTTCCTTTGGCATTTGCTTAAACGGCACAGCTACCCAGCCTCCTTCACTGGAAACTGCAAAGGAACTTGTTACTTATGTATTTGTCTACCCGCCAGTAAATGTACCATGCATTTTTTTATAGAAGAAAGGAACCTGGAGATTCAGACATACTCAATTTGTGTGCGAAACAGTCCCAGCACCTGAGAACAACTCCACACATTTCATCATTTGCGAGAGAAAATAATCTCAACCTGCACTCTGTGAGAACATGAAGCCAAAAGGAGGCATTGTACCTACCACCATCCACACAAAACCAGCGCTATTTTTCCTTCTACATATTTAGAGTGCAAAATTAAACAAATAAAAGGAACACTGCATAATTTAGCTTTCATTTTGTATCAAATTGCTCATAATTGTAACCATAAAATGATAATATTGTGCCATATGTGCATCTGCAGAGCCGACAGCAGCACTGACCGGCCCCGGCCGCGCCAAAAGTGGGGCTGTTGTGCCACCGTGCGCCCGCTTCGGGTATTGCCGCTGCCTGGCCCACGCTGTGCACCCGGGCAAACGTTCGGGGTTCATTTTCTCACAAAAAAAGCATCGCTTTGAAATGTGAAAATCCGCCGTGCAATCCTCCTGCTGCTCTTCTTCTGCAAATTACACTCTGGCCCATCCACAGAGGCAGTCACGACTTTACGTGAAACACCCATCGCTGGAAACCTTTGCTGCTTTAGTTGCATGCCTTTGTGAGAATTTAAAAAAATGTCACAGCAGCCACCATCACCATTTACACAAAGCCATTTGTCATCTGAGTATTACTCAATATTAAAACAGACATGTTCCTTACTCTAACTTGACAATGGAGCTCCTGGCAGAAGCCCAAGGAAAGATAAGGTGGGAACTGAGGTATCTGAGAAAGGATGCTCAGCCTCTGTTTAGACACAGTAAGAAGAGTTATTTAACAGGATAAATGTGAGCTCGGAATCAGAAGCATGGAGAAAAGGGGATGAAGAAGCAAAAGAAAAATTGAATGTAAAAGCTGATCTTCCTGAGAGCAGAGTTACAGCACCTCCATCTTAATAAAAAAACATGCATAGTAAATAAAAAAGGCATTGGCTTTGCAGGGAATGAGATTGTAAGATCACAAAACATCAACTCATAACTAAGCTAAGCAGGTTTGGTCTTGGTTACTATCAGAATGGGGATCACCTGAGAATATGCAATGGTGTCTCTTGTTGCTTCCTTGCAGGTAACAATCAATCATCGCTCTTAATTTAATATATTTGATTTCTCTCACTGAACCTTTTCTTTACCCTCAAACAGGAATAATGCTGATGGAGAAAAGCAGTCTCTCTCCTTCAGCCCAGCTGCCACTGCCTTCAGAATGAGAAAGTCCTCTTTTGGGTCCTTACTGGAAAGGAAACCGGGATGCTAAGGTTAGTTTTTGTTTGCTGCTTCCTAATATGGTTGCCACTCTTCCACAGTGGGTATCAGGGTATTTAAACTTCCTTATTTTCTCATTTTAAACTAGAACATAATCATACAGCAGCATTCAGATTTTAATCTATTTACAAATGATGTAAAAGGCAAGATGAAAATCTGTAAGTGCTGCTGGACAAAAACAGAAAAATACCAGTGAACCAAGGAATCTTGCTCTTCTTACGAAACTGTCTTCAGCACTATAGTTAGAAGAGTATCGAATGAAAAAATCACAGATCACTTTAGATAATTTATTTTTTTCCTTTAAAACTATTGCTATTTTGACAGTCTTCCTAACCTTGTTAGAACACAATCTGTTTGCTTGATGTAGATGAGAGAAATGCGATGCTCCCTTTCCTAAGATACAGCTGAGGTCAAAACAAGACTCCATACTAGCACACTAATATTAAGGGAGATATCCTCAAACCCAAAAAAGGGAAAATATTACATGACAGAGTGCTGGAAAGATCCCACCATGTACTGTACACATCACTAATATGGCAAAGGACTTCAAAATGATAGAGATCTCAGAAACTTGGTCCTTTCTTCTGAAATCTGGCTTTCAACACGCCAAACTCAGAAGCGCTGGTTTCACTGAACTGAGGCCAGTGAAGGAAAGATTTAGTAACAGCCTCATTATAAGGTTCATTGTTGTAGGACTATTTAATATACAAGATTAATACATCTTATCTCCCACTTTCACTCAAACCTATTATACCCCTCATTAATACATGCACATTTCTACATCATTTACAGCACTCAGGAATCAAATATTATTGCCTGAAACAGGGTGTGTTCTGCTGCTCTTCCTGGTGACAGGCTCTTTTTGCAATAACAGTACTCAAAAATAAGCTTCACAACTCAAAATTAGGGACATGGGCAGGTAAATAGGGCTATCTGAAACTGGGACAAATTTAAATTAAAAATAATTTGTTTTGCCAACACTCTTGATTTCAGTTCCCTCACACCCAGACCCTTCAAATATTATAAGACATGAAGCTTCTGCTTCCCCAACCTAATGAATAATGGTATCCTTTCCTCCTGGCAATTTGAGATGTAGAAGTAGGTAAAGTGACCCACAGCTCCTCAAATTAAAAGGCATTTTAAAATTCTTCAGATCTGGATGATCAAAGAAGAAAAGGAAGCTGCAAGGTAGGAACAGTATAACACTTCCCCAGATTACATTCCTTTGCGTCCACAGACATACCAGGGCAGGCCAGAACAATGTACCTTAAAATTATATGAAGGGGAGGAAAAAATATCCACTTTTATGTTCTCAGGAGACCAAAGGCTGCAGGTTGGCCCTATTCTTGAACCAACTGTTATGAGCTTGTGAGCATTTCAGGACAGAGAAAATTCACCTCTCCAGCATCTGAGCAGATCCAGGTATCTACAAGCCCTCCCGAGTTCTCCTAAGCGGTGGAACTGCTCTCCACAGGAGGCTGCAAATGTTGATAGGGACTCACCTAAACAAAACAACAATGCCATCACCATCCAGTGTTATCAAACACATAGAAACATCCTGAGTGCAGTTTTTATTTACAGGTTTCTGGACATTGTGAGACTTAGGGGGACAAGTATTACCCTGCCCTTATACTTTGTTACATGCTTGTGGCCACTGACAGTATCCTAATACTGGACTTTAATACTGTACAGATGTTTTATGTTTTCATCATACTACATTTAGTATGTCAATCATATTAAAACATTCTAAGAATAGTGAAGATACCTTTTCCCCAGTCATCTGAGGAGAACTGCTAACCCTTGTACATCATTTAGAAAGCATGTTTACAAAATTCCCTTTCCCTCACATCTTACTTTCTGAAGCCATGCTATGATAACAACAAGGTTTTCAAATCAAATAGTTAGTACTTATTAACTAGAGAAGAAAATTAATGATCTGGAATGATTCTTCTGGGAAGTACTAATAGCACAGACTTAACTTCCACAGGCCAAATGTACAGCTCCTAGGATTTTTTTCTAACTGTTTTTTCTCTGGCTGATTAATTCTGTATCAGAAAATGCAACTTGTGGGACAGGCCAGACAGACCCATTCACACTGAACTTCAAGCTTTTTGGAATTGTCCATGCTTTCATGTCATGTCACGTCATGACATTTTGGAAATTGCTACCTCCTGCAAGAAGAAACGCTCATCCCTAAATCCTAACATTTATTAACACTAAAGAATAGCTGACATTCTGTAGGTATTCTTGGCTTCTTAAAAGGAGCATACCAAGGTACACAGTTGATGTGTATGGACCACAGAAGTCCAAGGTACTGGTGGGGAAGAGAGAAAACCTCTTCCCCCCATAGCTATGACTTTTTTTCCATCCAACTACAGTTCTCTATCCATCTTAGAGAAAAATTGCTATGTGTTAGCCTTGAGGGTGTCAGTGCTAGAGGGCTATTACTCCTGAAGACAGGAATTCCTGAATCTAAACTCAAAAGTCCTCATCAGAAGAAAAAATACCTGAAAAAAGTTTGCATAAAGACTGTTACTGGCAACAAGAAAATGATACTTTCGGATATACTCCTCTCACAGGATTAATATTTGAGTAAGCAAATAGTTCTTTGGCAAATGCTGTACTTATGCAATGCAGTCAGAATCACAGTGAGATGACTCCATGCATACAGCAGCTGGTGATAATGCAGGGATCACCACAGGTGCTTCGAAGAGCTTAGTCAACTCAGGAATGGAATAGGCCTTCTTGTCAAACATATTCCTGTGGCTATAATAAATTTCTGAGCCATCAAACTAAACACAACAAAAGGAAATGGGAAAAAAAAAAGAAAACCAAACACTAAAAGGTTTTATATAACAAGGGCCTAGGAAAATCATAAAACTTAGGAGTATTTTCCAGGCCAATGGGTGATCAAGGTAACCTGCACACCATGCTATATGGAAATGCCTATTTCCTGCCAACAAAAAGGAAAGGGAAATTAGTTAATACCTTGCAAGGACCCTGGACTAGAAATGACTGGCTTTCAGGAGAAGGACCACCATAAAATTAAAGAAACAAATAAATAAATATAGTCTGCTATCTTCCTCCCAGAAGTTCAAAACCAAAGACAAATAAAGAGGACCAAAGCACTGAACGTTTAGTCAGATTTTCTCATTCATAAACATCGTGTAGACTGTGGAGGAGACTTAGAGCCCCAAAGATTTAACTTCTTTACTGCAGGATTAATTTAGAAGCTAGAACTGCAGTGGAGGTGCTCAATACCTGTCCTTAATTTCAACAGATCTAGGATACACCCATACCTTTTCCATCTCAAATGGTAACTTACTGCTGTACTAACAGCCAGAAATCTTCATCACTGCAGTATCTCAACAGCTCATGGGTATCAACAGACTTATTGTCATCATCCCTGTATGTTCACTCTGCAGGGAAGGTCACATTTGATATGGGGGAAGCTGAGATACAGACAAGGTATGTGATTTACAGGATTTCAAAGAAGAAAACCCACATGTATCAGACTTGAGAGTGCTTCCACAGGAGCCTGCAGTGCCATTCTGTCAGCACCACTCTCTGAACTGTTGCACTCCATGCTGCTGATGTGGCTTTCTGGACAGCCTCCCTAACAGTCCAATCCATAGTTAAACCAGGAAAAAAGGTATGTGCACTTTCCTCTTTTTTTTCAAATTTTCATGAGTAAGACATTTTATATATTATTGCCTTCCCCTTCCAAGGATTAAGGTGAGAAAGAACTGAAGCAAAATAGGGACAAAAATTAAAGCAGTAACTGTATCATTACACATCTGCCTCTGAAGCAAGAAGGAACAGACAGCACCAAAACATCTTCAGATCTGACAGGGTGCTCTGCTACCAATCTGTATAGCAGGTGAGACATGTCACTCCATGACAAGTATCAGAAATAAAGGAGCTTACTGTACCTTCTAGTGTTTTATAAGATTGCTGTCTATTGTGCAAAATGAGACAGCAAACAGTTCTAACAAAACATGGGTAGATTTTTCTCCCCTGAGCTGCAAAGCTTCAAAATTAGCACTTTGTGTATGCTTGTTCTTTTAATGTCTGCATTTATTAAGGAGCAAAACAACCACGCATCTGAAATGCCAGAGAAATATGGATCCATAAATAATGCCACATTCCTATTCACACCTAATCTAAATATTTATGTTGTAATTTAACAGCAAAAGATGCAAACTATTCTTTAAATGCTACATTGTATTAAAGGTTAACCATGTGACATGTTTTATTATAAGGCTCTGAATTATGTTTAACACAAATTTTTACTTTGAGTGAAAGTTCTGGTGCTGAAGTGGATGGACAGGGACATGGAGTTTTAGTCACCTCTCAAAGATGAATGCTGGAGTTCAGACTTCTGTATTTCTTCAGTCCACATAGCCGTAGGCCATGCAAGTCAGCAGCATACTGATTGGGAGAGGAAGAGCCACCTTCTTCACAACTAGAAGAGCTAGAAATAGCTTTATCAGTGAGGCTTGATGATTACAGCAGGCCTGTTGGTACAGAGTTTCACTTTGATATGGAGCCTCTGCTAGAGTCAGGGCCAAATCAAAAGGGCTGTGCACGCACCTCCCAAGGGAAATGCTAAATGGAATAGCAGAACTGCCCCCAGTACAAGCACATGCCCTCAAATTTCACAGCTGCTAGATGCAGACCCACCTTGACAGCGAGGTAACAGTGCGCTGCCCTGTACCTGACACAGGAATTCATGATCCACTCCTCACTCAATCCACAAAACCCAGCTTCTTTCACTTCATGTCCTGCTCGTCATCATGACATATTTATGGCCATAACTGCTCCTTTTGGTTCCTCCTTCAGCTCTCACCTTCATGCCTTCTGTTCCTAAAATCTTTCATATTAGACATAGTTTCCAACTTATCTTCTACTTTCTCTCCTACACAAGGCTTTCTTTAGAAATATTACTTTGCTGACTTCGTTTCCAATTCTCTTGATCTCTACATGATCTTCCACACTGAACATTTTCTTCATGTCATTAGTTTCCTCAGATTCAAGACCTTTGAAACTCACTGCAGACTCAGCCATGCAGGAACTGATACAAAGACTTTCCTGTGTTTTCCTTTTTTCAGGAACAGAGCTGTTGTATTTCCCTGGGGAATGGTATTCCCCAGGACCTCCGAATCTGTAACCATATAGTTTGACCCCACTTCCTTTCCTAACCCAACTGGCTGACGGCCAATTATCTCCCCCAGACAGAGTCTTGATAAGGTGATGATCTCCTTTGTTGTCCCTCTTTCTCCCCTGGGACCCTTCGAGAATAAAGCCATGGAACAATCCCGGGGGTTGGGACCCTTTTTTGGAATCTTTTACCCCGTCCCTGAAACAATTCCTCCGAAGCCTCCCCAAGTAACTAAATTAGTAAGAGCAGGGGGGCAGAGGAGGCAATTGTTTCGCAGAGCCCCTTCCATTTACACTACACTCTGCACTACACAAGAGACCCACTCTTGTCTAACTTTTTGAGCTTATAATGTGCCAGAGTTTTCAAAGCTGTAAAATGGCGGGATAAAAAACCCCACAATTAAACTTAAGTAGTGTTCTGGGAGATAAATATCTTCCAGCTTGTAGTAGAAAACAACCACTACTGCCAATATGCCACCATCTAGACTGAAATTCTCATGAGAAAAGAAATTCCCCAGGTCTAAGCACAAGGTATTCATAAATAAACATTATAACCCATTTTAAATGTCTGGACTTGTCACATTTCCTTTGTGACTGTTAAAGCAGATACCACTAACTCAACAGCGGGAAAGGATCACTTTTTCCAGGAACAGCTAATCAGGCAGAGCAACATAAGATCCAGTAATGTTCCCTGCTTCAGCAGGAGATGAAATGCAGACTTATTGACAGAATCTGCATTTTTGGTTCTCATTTGTTCTGCCTGAATAAGCTCACCAATCTGAGGCAACACTTTCAGACACTGGTATTTTCAACACCACTGGTCTTTGGGACTATCCTTTTTCAGCACCCCACCCTATTTAGATCAAAGAAACCTTGGCAAAAAAACAGAGGAAGCTGGAAGCATAAATGTTCATTCTTAAGTTGCAGTAAAATCTTTCATTTCAATGATATACAGAAGTACTTGGAATGTATTACAGCTGATAAATGCAGAAATGAGGTATAGAATACTACTGAAAATAGACCTTATTTGTATGCACGCCATACAAATATGTTAAAATATGTAGTTAAATATGCTGTTGGAGTTAAGTAGCTTTCATAGAAGAGAATCATTGCAATTATCAGTGGTAATAGCAAATCCTCTCTGATACAGATGTTTACTTCCTGTTCTAAGAACTAGGGCAGGAAACAGCCATGTTAAAAGTACTTGTCTAGCACCAACCATAGTGTTCCTATTTGTTACAGCTAAGTGTACAACCTGTAACAAAAGTAGTTTTTTCTTCCTCCCCCTCCAGCATAACTTAATATATTTAAAACCTTTAGTCAACAACCAAATGACTGCTACCATATTTTGGTACAAGCTGTCTCTAACTACAGTACTATCTCTTCAGTTAACAACTGGAACAGAGAATTAGTCATCTCTAGGAAACAGATAGCATTAGCTTTTCATCACAAAAAGCTCAATTAAAGCCCATTTGAGAGAAGCTGAGCCACTTCTTTATTGCATTTTTTTCTTTTCCCTGCCTCTTGATAGCTAGGCTGAACCTAAATATCATTAACTGCTGTGAAGGCTAATATACAAAGCCTAAGTACACACCTGACAATAGCAAGTGCCTCTCTCAGTTCTGATGCAC
>WEIU01003613.1:316985-340614 GCA_013389925.1 Aegithalos caudatus | reverse complement strand
AAAAAAAAAAAAGTCATCCACACACAGACATAGTTTCTTCCCCATGCCCATATGTTTACTTCTTGCCAATTTCTTTTGTAAAATGGTAGAGGTATAACTGTCCAATTTTTTTAAATTTCAGTGTGTGCCTACTGTTTCTTAGAACATGGCAAATACTGTCGCTACACTATATCCCTAGTACTTAGAATGCAAAACACTTTATGACACTTCTAGCTCTGGGAGAAGAGAAAATGAAGCATGAAATAAGAAATATACTAGCAGAACAATATTCATTGACACTGGTGAATCTGTATACTGCTGCATTGGGAAAGTATTAGTATTTGGGGTTTTAGGCTTTTTTTTCTTTTAATATGTTTACCCAGCTTGTCTGATGTCAATACTATGTCTGCCCTTGCAGCTTTTCCACGTAACATGCAACCCAAATGCCAAATTCATCAAATTATGCTAAAATCCAACAGAATTATACATTCTCATTTAAATGAAAAGTATTTTTAAGCTAAACTATGAAATTATCCTCACAGGTCTTCATATATTGCCCACCCCTGAAAAAAGACAATCACATTTGCTGAAGAGTCTGAGGCCAAACACAGAATAGCAAGAGTCTAGAACCAGATAATGTTTTCTTTCCAAATGTGCTGGTTTAGCACTGACAGCAAGAACCGAGCTTTGAAGTTAAGCAAGGGTCAAGACAACCGATTCACAAACAATAAAACCATAAACAAAGAACAAAACACAAAAAACATTTTGACTGACCAAAAACTAGCTTTGGTTGAAAAAGTTTTTTATAAATTATTCTTGGTTTCTTGTAGCTTGTACTGAAATGGAAAGAAAATGGCACAAAAAAGATAGGAAAAAAATCACATTCTTCAAATCCATTAAGTACCAGCAATATTCAATTTAACATGCACTAATTTGGTCAGCCTCACACTGACATGAGATAATGTGCCCTTGTACTGTTTTCAATATACAAAAACTAAAATTCCTCCAGAAATATACACAGGCAGGACTCTCAAATTTGTCACATCCAACAAGTAAGACTTGGGCAAACAATTGGAAGAAAAGCATTGCAAAAGCAGAATGAAAATAAAAACAGAATAAAATCTGCTTTTCAGAGCAGACTTCTGAGCCTCAGTCCTAAAAGAGAGTGATGAAAGCTGTCAGCTGTCTATGGCATATCCTAGTATGGTGGGTGGCAGGAAATGGGAGCCTCCACACCACCACACCAGAGAAAATGTACAGAAACTGGCACTTCTTTAGCAGGTATCAAAGCAGAAGCAGATTTATGTATATCAGGCTAATCAATACTAAAATGGATCATATCTGAGCCACCTAGTGCCTCACACCAGGAATTCACATAGTCTGAGAAGCCTTTTTTTTTTTTAATAACTTGTACAACCCCTTTCAAGACGCGTCTTGTATTGCTGCCACCACCTTCCTCACAGCTCAGGGAAAGTATCCCTCATTCTACTTTTAATGGAAAAAACTTCCATATAATGTAGGAAGGTACAAGACAGATCAGCATTTCTTTGGGTGAACTAGTTAGAAATTTGGCTAAAGTCATTATAGCTAACTGACAAAGGCTTAAATCTTTTACTAGTGACGTGCTTGAATTATACAGCAGATTCACACTAATGTAATAGGCAACTTGGAATATGCAGCCCTGATTTACCAGGGATTCTCTCATGAGAAATTATTTAAAGTAAAGAAGGTAGAAACTTAGTGACAAAAGCTAAGACAAATGTCACAGAACTCATTACGAGCAGGCCAAGTGCAGTACTGACTGTGTCATAGCTACAGCATTGGTTATTTACAATCTGAACACGTAACAAATATATAAAAATCACTTTGAGTACCTCCTCTTTTATTTTCTTCCACTCTCTTGGGGAAGGACCATTCCTACCATTTCACCTCTCTTCAAATCTACCTAGACCCTTTTTGAAGGGAGAAGCTGGAATTTCATGGTTTATAAACCATTTTCAAAGCCTACCACTTTGGTCTTAATATATTTTCAAAGAACAAAAGGAACTACCCCAACTACCCAAAAAAACCTATCCATAATTAATACTGTACAACATAGAACACCAAAAGAATTTTCTCATATTTTGCATTCAATTTAATTATAGACCACCACAAATGGACTATTGTTTTTTCCATTCCACTTCCTTTAGGCAAGGGGGATGCAATACTGTCAGGGGAGGCAGCAAAAACAAAAGATGACTTTCAACATCCAGAGGAGAACGTGCAATGTAGCTAATGTTTTCTTTATTTTAATCCAAAAAAACCTGATGGGGTCTTATTTACAACAGACATGATTGGGGGGGAGGGGGGAGGGAAGTGCTTAATGTACTCTTTGTATTAAGGATAATATGAATTTGGTACAAGTGTCTTGTATTTCCTGCTACATAAATGAAGTCATTGACTAAGAACCCCAAAATAATCTCATGCCACAAACACTACACACCACTCATCATAGCTGAGATGCTGACATTTGCTGCAGGGCTGGTACTGCTGCACTGAATTTAGGCATGTAATCCACCTCTTTTCTAATTTAACTATAATCTATTCTAGTCTGTAGAAGAACTACAATCTTAAATGCAGAATATGTATATTTTTCCCTTGATTGCATCTACTTGTTCTTTCAAGGGCATTCCCATTAGGAACAAACACTTCTCCATCCTCTCTCCCCCTTAAAGCAGAGTGAAAATAATCCTATCAAGGGAAACTTATTACTGTTTCCAAATTGCGCCTGGCTCTCAGCAGGCACACTCTCCAGGCAACAGTTTTGCTGCTACATTATAACTATTTTTTTTCTCCAGATGACATTTTGTACTGTAAGTAGGTAGAGGAAGGACAGATATATGTGGTTTGGGATAAGAAAGAGCTTTCTTGAGCCAAGCAAAGAAACAGCGTCTCCCCTCACTCCGCACCCTCCTGCAAAGAAATTTTGTTCTCATTCCTCGCAATGATTTCTTAACACGTTGCACCATGGCCAAAAACAGACCCTTTCACAAATTAACGCTGCAAGAGACAGATGAAACCTGTAGTTTGTTCAAATTTGGAGCTCCTGGCTGCAGAGGATAATGAAGAAATAAAAGGAAAGAGGGGAAGAAGGAGAACAAAAGAAAGCCCAAAGCCATCATTTGATTCGCGGTACCTGGACACGGCACTCGCTGTCCAACGCTGCCACCTGGTGGCCACACAGAGCAGCGACACAGCTCCGGCTCTGACAAACACGAGTCGGGAGTGTCAACCACACCGTCCCCTTCCACAGCTATCAACTCCTCCATCATCATTCTGGAAACAGAAAAACCCTCTCCGCTTCCTTTTCCCTTTCTGTTTATGGCTTTCTGAAATGCTTCCAAACAGATTCACCAGAACGCTTTAAATAAACTGTTCCCACTAAACGGAAAAGAAAAAAAAAAAAAAAAAGCAACCCCATCTCAAATCAAGACATATTCAATGGAATTAAATATAGTACATTTGATACTTAGTGAGTAGATAAAAAGCAATTTTAAAATTAATTCGAGCTGAATCTACTAAAGGCTGCTTCAAGATCAATTAACAAAAATGCCTCAAAGTCACAGGCCATTCTTCCAGACAAAGGGAAACTTACCCAAATACATACAAAGATATTTATGTATAATTTCTAGCTTTTTAAACAGAACACAGACAAAGCCAAATGAAATTTAGCAGGATGAGACAACTATCTGAATCAAGAGGAAAAAAAAGTCATATCTTAACCAATTCTTCTGAGTAAAATAATCAAGATACGTCTTTGGGAACAGGACAGAAAGAACACACGAATTGTACAGTAACAACAGAGAGCTGTGCACGTCAGACCACTTCAAAATCAGACTGAAGAGAGGTCAGGAGCTAGATCCCAGCCTTTAATCTGCAAATGTAAGAACAGCAGCTCTCAACCTACCTAAAAGAAAGGTTATAACTGCCATTCTGTCTCCCAGTAACCCCTATAGCCCCGCTCCTCCTTGGGTAGACTCTCAGCTTATGAACAGGTTCAACTGAGAGGTATTATTTAACCACATCACACTCATCTGGACATTACCCTGTACTGTATTTCACAGCCTCCCAAAGGCATTTAACCAGCCATATCATGTGGTCCTTTCCCACCACATGCTCTCATGCTCCTAACCTGAATAATGTTCTCGCTCCTCACCACATCTCCTCACGCACCAGGGAAGACCTCCCCCAACACCCCATGCAAAGGCATTTCTGAAAAGCTGGACCATTCCTCTTGATTCCAGAATCCAGGTGGGCAACCCTCGCAGATTCACAGCATCCATACCCTTCCTGCTTATGGAAGCGAGAAACTAGAGTCTGCAAAACCCATGGCAGGTTAATGTTTTAGGAAAATGTACTACAGGCTTGACATGAAACAAGAACTTTGTTGAAAGACAGCAAAGCAGCATCCCAAGCTTATTCTCCAGACAACGCATAGCTCCAACTTTCCAATTTTTGCACAGCACCTTTTCATGTCAAACACAACACAGTTATATGATACTTGCTTAAAAATCTTTTTTGCCAGCAGGGAATAGAACGGGAGGCCAGCAGGGAGTCAGAACTATGCCATAGCTGAAATATCAAATTAGAAAAAAACACTGATGCAGTCAGTTCTACACGCACAAATACTGTCAGGAAAGACAAAGCTTTGAAGCCATGAAATCCCCTTCGAAGCCTGGCTCCAATCAACTATCACTTTTTAAATTTTAACTATTCTTGATTACAGTTTTAAGTGAAAGGGCCTGGCAAGCCTGAAGCACTTGGAACAAGAGAGATATAGAGAGTGAGAGAGAGAGAGATTGGTAGACAGATAAGTTTTTAAAAATACTTAAAATGGAGACCCTGTGATTTAGCGCCAGCTTCAAAAAATGTAAGATAACTTATATCCAGCTTCTTTCTTTAACTGTATGGGGAAAGACTTCACAAAGCACATGCAGATTTTTCTAAATAATTTAAATATCGAAGCTATGGATGGCTATACTGGTGCAACTCAGGCCTTTATAATTCTGATTTCTTTTTCTTCTGAGTAGAAAGCATCATTAAGCTGATTTTGATATTTCTTCTCATAATTCTCCAACAACAGTCTGACCTTGATCACTGAATGTCTTCCTTTGGTTATGCAAAACACAACACTTTTTCCTTATGAACTTGCTGCATCCTTAAATAAAGCACACAGTCCCTGCACCCTCATTCTGGTGCCTCTGTGTTTCCAAAAATGTCACAAGTCAGGAGGACAACCAAAGTCAAATCACTTTTCCCTCAGCAGGTCTCTGTAACACATTCAGCTTGCTGTGTTTTCTGTTGTTTTAAATCTGTAATGTCCTCTTTAATTTGTAATTTTTTAATTGGAAGCACAAGACATGCAATTGTTCTCCCATTTCTGTAACTCTTGGGAACCTCGTACCACTATCATCTTGTTATTGAGCACTTTACTTCATAGACTCTGCCAGTTTGATTACAACTGTTTTCACCACCTTTTTTTTTTCGTCACTACCTTCAGATTTCTATCTTCCTATCCACATGTTTACTAGAAAGTCAGATTCAGGTAAACTTTTATCACTGTCCACTGTCTATATCACTCTGGCTAAGTACATACTGCCTTAAAAATTGGGATGCAGAACAGAAAGATTGTACCTGCTCCAAATAATTCACACTTGAATACAATCTTTGCAGTAAACTTTGCACCTTATTTCTCTCCTCATCATGATTATAAAACAACTGCTGGAGTCTGTATTTTCTCTGAATGAGATTCCCCAAACGTATCCTGAATTCAGTCAGCTATAGAAATTCATTGTTTTAGTTCGATCTAATGCTCAATCTTGATTGTGTCTATGTCTCAGCTGTCATTTCTTGGCTTCTCCACCTCTTCCTACCACTTCAGTGCTTTACTTCTCTACCTTGCGCAGTTTTCAGCCTTTACTCCCACTGTCCTCTGGACTTCAAAGAGAACCTGTATTTGCTTTCAAAGATGTTCTGCATAGGCATTAACATCAGATTGCCCTCATCACTAATGCTTAGCCTACAATCTCATCTATTAAATTTCCATTTTTAATTATCTTGATTTGCAACATATTTAGATGGCAAATATCCTAGTAAAAACACTGTAAATGCACATGCCTAATACAAAAGCATAAATACAGCTCTGGGCAAGTCACATTTGAACTAGACAAACTGAGGCTGCAAAAGTAAGATATCAGCACTTTGAGGTAAGTTTGGGATGAAACAAGGGAGTAGACTGGAGATCTCCAGTGTGCCGTGTTCAGCATGGCTCACACAGCTGCAATAAGCAGCAAGCAGTGCTCCAGCAGAATATTCCAATCAGCTTTCAAAATAAATCTCAAGTAGGGGGTGTAATAATCAAGTTGGTAAACTCAATTTGAGCATGAAACGTATTGATTTCTTCTGTGGCTAATCACCATTGTGATTCTAAATTATAAAGATCAGAAATTCTCTTCTTCCTGAATGCATACAGTAAATTGCAAACCAACAATATCCCACAGAGCTGTAATTGCTATCCTGACAGGATAAAAATGCCTGCTTGTCATATTGTTTTTGTGAGTCCATCTCCTCTCTCCCCTTTTCCTCTGCCTTCTATTTTATCTGGTTTTTTTTTCACAACAAATCTGAACTTTGGGAATATAGAGAAGAAGAGCTTTTTCCAGATGTTTCCCACAGAACATAGTGCTTCATTTGATGCCCCAAACCTGCCCTTTCCTGAAGTAACAGACTGCACATTTCAGGTCAGTCACAGACTCACAGAATGGTATGGGTTAGAAGGGAGCCCCAAAGATCACCTAACTCCAACCCTCTATCATATGCAGGGATCCCTTCCACTTGATCAGGTTGCTCAGAGCCATATCCAACTTGGCTTTGAACACTTCCAAGGATGGGGCATCCACAGCTTCCCTGAGCAGCCTGTGACAAGCCTGGCCAACCTCACAGTAAAGAACTTAACACCTACTCTAAACCTACACTTTCAGTTCGAAGCCATTCTCCCTTGTCCTATCACTAAAAGACCTTGTAAGTAGTCTTGCCTCATCTTTCATCTAAGTTCAGAGTCAAAAACCATCACTAATGAATCTCACATATTCCAATGTTACTTCTTTATAACCTGTACTCCATTCAACTGAGTATTTTCATGCATTCTGTTAATTGCACCCCTCTGCTGGTTTGTTTCTTCTAAAGTATAGTCATCCCACTTCCAAGTTACTCCTAAAATACAAATTTCACCCAAGTTCTGCAACACTTAACTAAACCATGAAGATAGTGGCAACTCCCTACTATCCCAGAAAGTAATGTGAGCTAATGTGCACGTCTCAAACACCAACAACTAGATGGCTGTGGAGTCAGCCAAGGACTGTGGGTAATAACAGACAGGAATTGCTGGTAATAACCAAGGACAGATGATATTAACACACTGTAAGAAAAAAAAACAGCAAGTGGCCAGAGAAAGAGGCATAAAGGGATAGGGCAGCACATTTCTGGGACAGACATCCTTGTCCTGGCTCCTGGAGATAAGCACAACACAACACAGCACACATATAGGAATGAGATCAACAAGAAGAGGCATGGGCTGTAGGGGGATAAGGAAACCACCATATCCACCCTGAAGCCTCCAGCCCATTTCCAGAAAGGTGTGAAGAACTGACTGCACATGTCTGTTAAATTACATTAGAAATTTACCTCCAGTGCAGGGAAACTCACCTATAAAAAGGTACCCCCACAAGCCCAGGTGTGTGTGTGCCCCAGGACCCTGAACACCTCATCAGCTGCATCCGCAATGGAGCCAGGATCTCCCTGGTGATCTTTCTTTCTCTCTTTTTTCCTCCCCCTGTTTAATTCATATCTCTCTCCCTCTCTCTTCCATTTCACCGTACTCCTTTATCCTAAATCCATTGCCATGTGCTTTTAGCAGGCCAAGGACTGACATACCACTTTCATGCCAATTTATTCAAATAACTTTGTGATTGTTTGCAGACCATCTGACTCCTGCTGTTCCTTTCAACCATAAGCATCTACAAATCTTGGGTGTTCCCTTCCCCTTAAGAGTGGAACATCACAAACACCAGAGATATAAAAGGAAATTCAAACTCCAACTTGTAAGATTCTATCATAAATAGATGTAAAAATCTATCTCATATTCATAAATTGTTAACCAGTTTGGGGTATTTTATCACATTTCTGTCCACAGATTTCAATTTCAGTAGATTAAATAACCCTGAAGGACTTGGAATCCACCAGCCTGAATTTGTGTTTTTACCAAATTTAATGCTCATCTACTTCTACTGTCTTGGTTGCTAAAAGAGAAAATCTGTTTCATAAGGGTAATGTGTCATGAAGTAAATGTTTGTATTATCTGATGTAGAAAAACATGGACAATCTTAACTGTGCCTGACAAGACACCCATGAAAAAAAGCCTTACATATCTTTGTTGGAATTACTGCAATACAAAGCTGAAACCTGTCTGAAGACAGTATCTCTCAGTAAAGCACCGAAAGGTCCCAACCTCAGGGTGGGATGAACAGCAGAATTTTCTCTTTTGATTTAGATTTCTAAGAGATATCATTATACAAAGCAATAATGTTGATGCTGCTCATTCTGAAAAGAATCTGCCACCTTCAGATATCAGGACATATAATATGGGCAATTAAGCTTTAACTGAGATTTGGCGCAAAGTAAGCATAGTTGCAAATTAAAGTACAGCAGTCTGGAGCTTACTGGAAGGTCCTGAACTGTGATCTGCATCTTTAATAATTAGACAAAGAATCATAAAGATTACTCTCTGGTAAAGAGCTTTCTGAAAATTACAGGAAGAACAAGTTTTAAGTATCATATTTTCTTCGAAATCATCTGCAAAGAGAAAGTAATGATGCAAAGTATGGAATGTCTTTTTGAAGAGGGGTAAGATACCACTCAGTGTTTACTCTCAATATTTACCACCAGAGATCTTACATCAGCCTGTATCAAGCTCAAAACCAATATTTAAGCATAACTGACTACTTTAAACAAAATCAAGAGAGGAGAAAAGCAGCTCATTTGAAAAGAACATCCTGCCTCTAGCACAGAACACAGCATTCTTGTGCGATCAGAGTAGATGATAACTTTGGCAAAAGAACTGTATTTTTAACCAGGCCAATAGAAGCATTTTTCCCCCCAGGTAATCCCTTGCCACTGGTGCTTTACCAATTCTGCAAGAATAACCTACACAGGCTGAGAGCACAGCTGAGAGCTGTCCACTCTCCAGCATCTCTCACTGCTCAGAGAAAAATCTTTCATCCTCCTCCTTTCCACTCTTTGAGTATTAAGCTGCATATTCCCTTCCAAAACAAGACTGGTTGCAATTCCAGCAACTTCGAAGTCTTAAGGAGGAAGATACAGCTTAGGTATTAAAAAACCAGAGGGTTGCCATTACTTGAAAGGAGTCTGTTGGATGCCATTGTCCCCTGCATTTGCACAGATGAGCTGCTAATGAGAGAATTCAGGCGTATTTTCATTTGAACTCTAAAATGTCCTCAAAAAGCTCCAATTCTCTGCCAGAAATTTCATCCTCATGTGTTTAAGCAAAAACAAAGAGGAATTCATTAGCATTCTCTACACAAAGAATTTTTAGCCACCAGAAGGCCACTCCCTGATGTCAAGGAAAGAGGACTGTTGCTCATATCACTCTTTATCCACAACTGTCTGCCTGCTCATGTGAAGGCCACACCAACTTAATAATCCTAAAGTTTTGATATGATAAAGAAATCCTGTTGATAATTTGCATTCAATTTTAAAAGAGAATTCACATTTCCTATACCTTTCACTGCACCCAAAACCACTATATCTCTCCATCTGCCAAACTGAGGCTTCTCATTTCAGAAGTGTTCCATTAGATCCCTAAAATTTAGGTCTTCTGTTAGACCTGGATCTCAGCAGGCTGGATGTCTGTCTACCAATGGCAGCTCCCCCCCCAAGAGGTAAGGAACAAAAAGTGCCCTAGTATTATGCACTTGATCAATTCTCCCTACAAATTCCACCTAGGACAGAAATCTGTGCACCTCTCACCAACCACGCAGGAAGTCTTTTCTTTCCTTCCCTGAGCAGGAGGGTAGGACCAATATGTCCTAGTCATTACAAGAATACAGAAATTGTACATATGAGGAAAAGTTATAAAAGCATACTCAAATATTCTGAAAATGGATGTATTGTTCCCTAAAAGTCTTTGGACATGGTCTGAATACAGACTGCCACTGATGAACAAAAAAACCCTCTTAACAAAGGGAACAAAAATGCAATTATTAAAACAAAAGGAAGGGTTGCTTTTGGACACTCTGCAGTAACTTAATTCAAGGAAACTTATCAAGGATCTCTAGACAGAAACTAGAAGACCTGTCAGTCAGGTTCATCTGTGTTTTAAAATTACTTCTCTTGGAAAAGGAAAGTTTCAACATACAAGTATTACGATATTTCCTCTGAAGTAAATCCCTCCACCTACTCAAGGACCATGTTGCCAAAGGTGACAGATACCATATTGCACTCACTATATCTCCACTAGACAATAAATTAAGTTTGCAATATAAAGTTGTTCAAGAACAAGATAAAATATCAGCAGCCACACATCCAAACAGATACTTAACATGGAAATGGCAAAAGGCACTGTTTCAATTTACACCACTTGATTTTGTAGAAACCCTGAAGCTGTCTAAGGAATTAATGTCCATGTGCAGACAAATGGAAAATGCCTAAATGTTCCAGGAGGAGATTAAGGCTGAGTCTGAAAGGAAAATATAGAAAGACAAAAGCAGCAGTAACTTGCAAGAACCATTGTCAGATAGGTTCTTGGAAGTAGCAAAATGATACAGTTTGACATAACTAGGTTTAATACCACATCTTTAGGAAAGGGACTTCAAAAACAATATTGGTTGGGGAATCTGAAGTTCCTTTTCTTTGTGAGCAAAAGGTGTTTTTACAGACTACTGCAGGCTGTCCTAATTGGCAGTAGAAATCATCTTTACATGTTTTTGAATGAAGTCCTAGTCCTTCTGCCTTCAGTGAAGGATAAAGTTTTTCCCAGAGTTTTACTGTGCAAGCTCAGAAATTAAGATTAAAAAAAAAAACCAACCAAACAAACAAACAAAACCAAAAACCCACAAAACAAAAACAAAAAAAACCAAAACAAAACAAAAAAACAAACAAAGGAAAACAAAAGCAGCAGAGTAAAGGCATCTGAATTTTAAACATAGTCCTACTACAAGCTTATTTTAATATGTTGAACAAATTCACAAATTTCTACTTCATTTTCTTAATTTTTATGAAGATGAGATGGCAGCAATACATTTTAACTCACAGAATGAAGACAAAATTATGAGCATTTCCAAACCACTGATCTCCCAGAACAAAAGGACCTAGATTAGCACAACACATTATATCAGTCCTTAGAATGAGCTGATTTTAAGTGAGCAGCAGCATTATGGAAATTAGTTACAAGAAAGAAATTAGAAGAAGATTCAAATACAGTCAAAAGGTTTGAGTAAATATAAAATTTAGTATAGATATATACCCATTGGCTCCATATACACATTTTCTGTTTGCACGCAGAAAATGAAAGCTACTGCATTTCCTAATTATATTGCAAAAGATGACCATTCCATGCAGTTCCAAATCCATTATTTCAATTCAGTAACCCTGTATGTTCTCATAAAGCCTGAAACAACTATATAGAAACACATATACACATCACCTTTCTAATTTTATAAACATTGGAAGAAAAAAGCCATGATGCATACAAATCCAAGTTTCAGGCTATTTTTAGAGTTGACTGCAATGTACAAAAACCACCTGACATTTCCCATGTCCTCAACAACACTATACCTCTTCCTCAAAAACCTAAGAGTAATTTTGCAATTCATATGACACACCATAGTTTCCCAGTTTGTGCAGGGTTCTACACAATGCTGTTACAAGCTGAACAATTCTTAGAATTGCCAAAGTTTGTGTAGTCTCAAGACAGATTACATAGTGCTATGCCCAGAAAGTAAAGTGTTCATCAGGGGTTTTTTTATGGTTTGTCCTCTGAAAAAGGAAAAAGTTGCATGGGAAAGAATATAAAATGCCGGGTACAGCTTAATATCCATAATTTCATGTTTATGCATGCTTATCCAGATCACAAAAATAAAGTGATAGCAAAAAATAAAACAGTTTGACCTGCATAACCAGGACGTAACTGAGAAAAGGTCTGTTTTCAGGATGGTCCCATGGAAATTATTAAAACTAGTTACAGAAACTAAAGAAGTGTGAAAGTGCCTTTCTAAGATGACAAGCCTAGAATTATTGCCTAGACAAGCAATAATGACAAGCCTAGAATTATAGTTTTAGAACAGAAATTCTTCTACATTCTGAAGTATTTCAGTGAGATACACTAAAGTGGTCCCTTTAAGGACACCAAATATCTTTTCTGTGGCTCCTATAATAATGTAAGGATTGTCAACTTCACTGAAATTTATCAAAATCTAAAGCAAAATAAATGCAAACATTTTAATCCACCATTACGGTTCATAAGAAGAAAGTAACAAGCAGCAAGGCATGTAAAAATTCACAGTTCAGTGCAAACATTACTCCAGGCATACCACGTACAACTTACAACCCAATTTACTAAAACCAGTAAAATAAAACCATGTATAACTGAAAAAGCAAACACATCAAAAATCTACAATGAACTTATCAACATCACAGATGCAAAAAGCTCACTAACACCTACTATTAAACTCCTAGACTGGTTTCACCAACAACCCCACTTGGGGTATTTTGGCTCATGTTAGTGCATGAACAATGTGAACAAGCAATTACTCAAGCTCCTTCGCACATCTCTCATTAGCTGTAATTACATAGCCATACTTCACATATCCTGTCTCAAACTGTCATATGTTCTCTTAAAAGAAATTCTAACTCCTAGGGCCTCTAATAGAAGTAATGGCAACCTGGGAAGCATAAGCCATAATTCTTCTCTCCTGCCCTTTTTGCCTTTATATTCAGGAGACTGGCTGGCTCCTTACCTTAAATTGGGAACCTTGCCTTAAGAAGATGCATGCAATGAAGCAGTATAAATCAAAGCCATCTGCATGTCTGTGTATGTGCCATAGCCATAACTGAATGCAGCACTCTTCCAGAGGGCATAGTTATCTTTCGAATACCACCAAAAACCATCTAAGTCAAAATTCTGCACATTTTAACAGGAACAACTGCAAATATGCCTCAGACTGGCATTTAAAGGAAACCGAAAATGCTAACTTGAAACGTGGCTCTTCTTTTTCTCCAACCAAAAACTTGAGCAAGTTTACTTTTTAAGACAGAACACGTGTCTGTCCTCATACATTCACTCCCACTTACCAATCTCTACCCTTCACATCACAAAGCCCAAAATTCCACAGATGTGATCTGCAGAAATTCAAGATGGGGAATTCATAAAGCTGACTACCAGAGAAAGGGTGCCTTTAAAGGAAGAAAGTTATATTCGGCGTAACTGCTCCTCAGACCACGACTGTTGATTTCGCCTTCCCATCATGAATTGCTAATACAATGCAAATAAAAATACAGCATTGCAACCCAACAATATTTTGTTCACACATGCAGACAATTAAACAGAAACAACATAGCTACTAGAACACGAACATCTGTCATAGCCTGTCTTCTAAATTAATAATAATAATCTTCAATGTTTACTATGGTAGTCCTATAATATGACTTGAAACAGATCCCTACACATCTATTAGCAAGTGAATAGAAGTCTCTTCTATGCCTATAATGTTTATTATAGGATCTCAGGTCTAGTCAAACAAAACTTTTAGACTGATTTTTTTGCCTTATTGGGAAAAGATAAACCTGTTTTGTTTATGAAGGACAGATCTGCCATTTGAATGCATTTCTGTAATACAAGCATGGAAGCTAGTGAAATATAAAATAGTATGAGAACTGCATTACATTCACATAAAGGGTAGTTTAATAATTCAAGGTTTATTTCAAGGTTTGTTTGCAACTGTAGGAAAGGTCATACCTTAAATGAATAAGGTATTAAGATTTGCACATAAAGTCTAAGGTAAGGATAAGTAAAAAGGCTTGTTTACCATGCAGTTGCTCAGTGCTGTAGAGTGCTAACACTTTTAAAACCAACGCAGTGATAACACCATGGATTACAGAAAAGATTCTGCATAGAGATCAGCACACATGCATCAAGAGTTCGACTGAAAATCACAAAGTTAATACACAGATTGTGGGAAGAAGTTTTACTGTTTCAAGAGATGTGTGGCTTTGAGTTACACTTAACATCCTTATTTTAAATCTCTCGTTACTCTTCCTTGCACTTCTTGGATTTAATATTTTACAAGCAGACTCCATGCTTGTGCATTAAACACTTCCCACACTGTTTAGAGGCAGTCAGATACAACAAATTGTTAAGTTTGCACCTGGCCTGTGCTGTTCAGAAAAGAACTCATTACACCAATAAGCATCTACTTTGGGCATCCATAACTGGATGCAGAGATACATATATCCAAGAGGATGTAGAAATGCATATATCCTGCTGCTTTGGGACTGCTAGCTAAGTATTTGAACACATACCTGTGCATATTCAAATATGCACGTGTTTTCATATTAAATAAGCTCAAACCAACTCTTACCAAAATAATTCCTCAAAGAAGACAGCAGGACACTAAAAATATTCAGTCTTCAGTCTAGTAGGAGCAGGAATAAAGACATAATTTACTAGTAGCCAACAGAAAACAAAAATATCCCACAGTTGCAGAAAACACTAAAGCATGTTTCAGGAAAAGCAAACTTTGGACTCATGCAGAAATGCTTCCACATCACCTACCCTACCTTGGAAAAAAGCAAACACAGAAATTTCTAAGCTCAAGAAATTATTTCTGTTCTTCTACTCCAAGCTTCACTGATCAAATTCACAGAAGTCTTAGGACATAAAAGTAATTTAATTTTATTCAATCCTTTTTGCCTCTTGATCTAAAAAACAGAAGTGCTTGCTTTTCCTGCAAACTCCTACATCCTCTCCATGTGATCCTCAAGTAGGTATGAATGGCAGCACCATAAGCTACCAGAAGCAGTCACAACACAACACAGGCAGGCCAGCTGCAGGTAAGAACAGCTTGCCCATCTGCAGGATCCCCACCCCTCTTCCAGACCTGAGGGATGAGCAGAGCTCAGCCAAAGGCCAGGCTGCAGAACAGGTGCTTTCAGAGCAGTCACATCAGCACAGTGCAAATGCAGCACAGGTCAGACATCATCTGTGCAAGCTGCACATGCATCAGGAAGGATTTAACCAGTCTGCACCTACTTTAAGCAGGAGGCTGCAATTATTTTATCCTATGGTTTCCTTTACTTACTTGCACTTTCACATCATCATGATTTTGTTCCGCAGTTTAAACATGATTTACACCCTCAATTTAACTTTGATTCATAGTTTCTAATAACATCAGTCCATTGTCCAAACACTGCAAGGGGATATTAAACAAGCTTAGATGGTCTGGGGAATTTGCCCACCAACATTAAACACAGAATAATTGGTTGCCATAATATTGTTTTAGATAACAGTTTCAGATAAACAAAGTATAACTGTAATGTCCCGGCTCTGAACCAAGAAAATAAAAAATAAATTCAACAACTGTTGGACAATATTGCAAAACCTTGTATTATTAAAACACATAAGTGGTTATAGCTTATTCCAAAGAATTGTTACTCAATTTCAAATTATATAAGAGCAGAAAAACAATCACATATAAAAATTTTGAGTTTTATGAGTGGGTACTCCTCACAGCTCAATATGAAGCTCTATTGTCTTTGTCCAGACTCTGTAAGCTTTCTTACTAGCTGCAATATGTCATCCTCAGGAGCTTAGGTTAAATTGTCACTGGTTTGGAAGTGTAGACATCTGGTAATACACACACATATATAAAAAAAAATTAAACTATACCTAATAGGTACCTAAGTCAGTTTTGAACTCTTATTAATGATACACTTCTCTGTAGAGCAGCAAACTCCCTAAAAATGAAGTGCTGAGCAGATGGCTTTTTTAAAGTGTGATTTAAATATGTGGTACATGCATGACATGTGCCTCTCCTTGATTTTCCAGACTCTAATTGTTAGTAAGACTTCTGAAGTATGCATAAATGCATGGAATTCAATAATCAGTCAA
The DNA here is from genome assembly GCA_013389925.1 of Aegithalos caudatus. Taxonomy (NCBI): domain Eukaryota; kingdom Metazoa; phylum Chordata; class Aves; order Passeriformes; family Aegithalidae; genus Aegithalos; species Aegithalos caudatus. The sequence goes on along the minus strand of WEIU01003613.1, from coordinate 324,416 downwards.
GTATTTAGACACAAAATAGAAGTCAGCAGAATTTTATGGATAGACAAAAATTAACTTAGCAAAACTAGAGTATATTATGTGCTAAAAACATAGTCAGCACTATGAAAAAAATTTTAGAATAATACAAGTGCTTGTGCACATACACAGAGACACAAAGGAAATTGCTTCCATTTTCACACCTAAAAGCATAAATATCCCTTAGAATTCTAGCATTTCCTTTATGAAATCTAAGTATTAATAGGCAGGTTTTTAAAATTACAACTGTTTTCTCTTATTTAATAGGGGATAGACCTCTTTGTTCCAACAGCCTGATACCTCTTTTTTACTGCCTATATTGAATATTCAGTTCCCTTTCATCCACCTCTGTATCTTGGGTTTGCCAGTCCTTTTTCTTTGCCAGTGCTCCTTATTCCTAGCAGTCTTCCCAGCACAGTGTCATCAATATTTTTGGAATATACATTCCTGCAGACACTGATTCCAAATACAGCAAGCATACATACTCCATACTTGCATATTTATCATTAGGAGACGTCTAGGACCTTATCCTGTCAAACCTTATTAAAGTGACATTTTTAAAGCTGACATTCCATTTTCTTTAAGCTTGTTTTGAGCAGACATTTAGCAGAAACCTCCTCCCATTCAGGATTTTAATCAAGAGAGAAAATTAGGAAAAAGTTAAGTCTGCTATCTAGGAAAAAGATCTATTAGGTCCTGTCTGGACTAGAGAAATGTATTTTTCTAAGAATCAATTTAGTCTTTGCAATGCACTTGTAAAATGTCACACATTCACATACAGAAAGCACTGCAGATCCTGTTAAAACTAGTTTCATTAACTCTAAATGCTATTTCTGTCCAGCTGGATTAATGGCAGCTAAGTTAAAGGTTTACTGGCACTGTAGTTAATGCTGATCAAAGAACTTGCCCATCACTTTCCCCACAATATACTCATGGCCCTTTGAAATCTGCCCAAATTCACCATTTCTGAGACCCCTACCACAAATCTGTGGGATGGGAACTGCAATGTAGTTCACAAAGCACAACTGAGGAGAGAGGAAACCTCTGACAGCTCGAAAAGCTTATCAACAGTGGACACTGCAGAGCTTAATTTGCTGAGTGAGAAACAACTCAAATTTCTAGACAAAGGCTTACATCTATGGCAAAGCCTCCAAATCAGAATGAAAATCTAAACTTAAATTTGGGCTAGCTGTACAGAGAACTAGCAGCCAGAGAGAAAGACAGAGAGTGATCCATCCTCTGCTGGAAAACTAAAGGATGCCTAGAGATATCTTTCAGCCGTTTTTTTCTCTAATATATGCTGCTAACAACACCAACCTTCCATCAAAATCACTTTTCAAACAAAAGAAGAAAACCAACATGCTGAAATTTAAGAAAATCCTCCCTTTTTTCAGAGAAGATAATATTTCATTTTGCATCAGATGTTTGGTTGCTTGTTGAAGTTTTCTTTTATCACAAATTGTCACGTTTTGCTCATTATAAAAAAACAAAACAAAACAAACAAAACAAAACAAAAAAACCCCAACAAAAACATGATTTTTTTTCAGCATTAGCTAAAAGTCTAATTAGACAACTGATTCAGTATTGATACACCAGGCATGTTACAATGACTGACAGTTTCAAAAAACAAATAAATCACTTCCATTATGTCAGAGCACAATCATCAAAACAGCAGGATCACATGAGTCTCTCACTATGTCATGAAAGAACATAAAACCAAAACATGGCATCTTTGAATTTGTTTGAAATATATTTTAGTGAAACAAAATTGCAAAGTATTAACAATGCTTTCAAAATAGAAATTTAAAATGCTGATCAGCTCTACATTAAAAAAATTGTTGCTTGTCTTTAATTCACCTAATTTTGAACAACTACTTTATAAGTCAAAAGGCTGATGGAAGAGATTTCTATTCCTAATCTAAGAAATAATTGAAAAAGAAAGAATATATAAGATGCTAAAAGTTATCTCTTCTAGACAAGATCCATCATAATAAAATGGTAGTATCAATTAACAGCAATTTCCTAGCACTGCACCAAGGCTGTCTAACCACTACAAATTCTGATGTAATTTTTGTATGTAACCGTTTATTCCACCAAACCATTGTCTGTTCAATGTTATAAAAACTGTAGGATACTCCTCTTGTAAATGAATCTTATTCCAAATTTGTTTTGAGCATTGCTGTGTTTTCTAAGACTCTTAATGCATCCTTTTCACAGAGCAAAGCATATAGAATTCAACATTCTACAGGACAAACTGCAGCAAAATTGACACTGTGGTAATAGAGGCTACATCTCTATTAAATTTACATTACAAGGGGCCAACTAAGTTTTAAATAAGACATAGCTCCACATGGCCATACTAGGAGTCTCATTTCTGTCAGCAAGTCTTAGCAGTTGACCAGGGTTCTGACAGATGATCTGGTATGCAAGTTCATTATTGAACCTGTCCACACTCTGTACTTTTCATACTGGAGTTCTGTCAGGCCAATGAAAACAACCTGACAAACACTCTGCAGCATAGCACCATCCCTCTATATATCTGTTTTATTAATGTGCATTTGGGGCAGCTTAACATACAAAAATGTTACAGTGAATTATTCTCCTGTTATCAGAGACTCATCTTGGCACTAGGCTTAATACTACATTTGGCTTTGTAAACATGAAACTGTTATGTCCACAGTCCATAACAAAAGAAGTATTTTGATAATGATTGTTCTGGTATAAAAGTTTACAAGCACAGAAAAACTACTGCCCATTACTCAGATGACTTTAGAAGACTTGGATTAAATTGAGATAAAATTGAGATATCTGCTTGAGATAAAATTGAGATCAAAGAACCTTAATTCCAAAGATGAACAATAAATTTTAACAAATTGAGGGGAAACGTATCTAATACAATAAACTAGTAGTACTAACTCAGTTTCTCCATTCTTTGTACATTTATTATTACATAATTGACAAAAAATTGGAAATGAGCAGGAAAAAAAAAGAAAAATAAATACTCAGTGCATTCACATAAATTTATAGCTGAGTCTCTTCAAGAGAGAATGATTCCATGAATCTGCTCTATTCACTATTTGTGTTCTTACTGGCTACTGCACTTCTTTCTGGACATGCCCATGCTACAGGCACACAAGGCACTCTCTGAACACATCAGCAGCAGGCCCACCCAAAGCACTGGATCACAGATGCCACTGGGATCAAGGTAGGCAAGACAAACATTGACAAGGGTGAGAGGCAGGACTGAGTAAACAGGCTCCCAACACATCTCTCCAAGGAGTTTCACTACAGCTTATACTGCACGGGCAGCATGTGGGTCATCACATTTATTATTTAGGAAGGATATCAGAAAGTCCCAGACACAACACATCCAGAAGCATGATGTTTTTGGAAGGTACGGAATAGAAACTCCAAGGTATTATCCCTAGTTCTCTTCATGTAACAGCATAATTGCAGTCCACAAGGGAGAGAAATGCTTGTCCTTCATGCAGCTACCCAAAGAAACTACAAAGTCTTGGGCTTCACACCATTATGTGCATCCCTTGAAACTTCCTGCCTCCTCCTACATCCTTACTGCTCCTGACTAAAGATGATCTTCAATGACAAGCAGACATGAAAAAATAAATTCCAAAATAAACAAAACATAACCCAAAGTAACACAAACTGAATCAACCTACAGCAAATACACAACAAAACCCTTTCAAAATACACAGAACTGAAAAACAGATTCACATTAAGGAACACACTTCAAAGACCATTAGACTAATTATCTTCCAGGAAAATTTGGAGAATATACTGAGCAGAAAGCCTCTTTCCTCGGGAATGAAGATTCACATAATCGAGCAAGCAGATCCGAGGAATGAAAAGAAGTTTATGTATAATCTCATATACTTTTCATGAGCCTTATAAACTTTTGGCAGATTTAGTAATCTTCCATAAGTCTCCAGATTTCACAAGTCCTATTAAAATAAAATTCCTGACATTGAAAGAAAAAGGAAGTAGAAGAACACCTTAAACAATGCAATATGGACAAAGGGGAGAGCGAGGGGAAAGAACCAGGCTTTATTATAATCTCACAAACACATTTTGGGTTGCTCTGGAGGCCAAAAGATATAAAAGAGACAAAATACTACTGATTCAGCATGCCCACAGTAATTTTATGTCAAAACTAAAAACCACAGTGCAATTCAATTCACCCACACTTTACTTAATTTCAAGGAGAAAATAACGATCAGCAGAAAATAATGACTCATTATGTAAGATATTAATTGCAGAGCTTTCCTTTCATATGTTTTCTATGAAATATGAGGTAAGAATCTATTTTAGTGTCTACAAAGAGCAACAGATATGGCAGTGGTTAAAAGCAGCATATCATCCAAAAGAGGGACAGATGAAGACAAAGATGGAACCCAAATAAACACCCAAGGACAGCATTTAGCAACTCTGAATTAATAATCAGTTGCCCTATGATTTCTGCCAGAATTATTTCGGCCGTGTTTATTTCCTCATGCACAATAAAAACTCACAACATGAAAAGCAAATAAAATATAAATCTGTTGCAGATGAAAATTCCAAACCTCTGATTATTTTATTATTGGTATTTAAAATGTAAAAGTCATAATGCTGGGAAGTAAGCCCTGACTTTACTATGAGAAGCAGTATTCACAGTTCTGAGACACCACCAACTATACAGTTAATGCAAATCCAGCTACATCATGCTTTTTTTTCCAAAAATTTGAACTGTTCACAGCAGTCCTTGAGCAACAAGAAAAAGAATACCCACAGTGGTATGTCCCTGGCAGATGATAAAGTAAGACTGCACAGAATTCCCAACAAGAAGAACTGAGAAGACACCTTTGGCATGAGGAAAGTCAGGAGGCCTACATAAACTCACACCGTAATTTGTCACCTCAGTTACTTTAGAGGACCAACCTTTAATTGTAACATACATGTGCATTTAATCTGACCTTTGGAAACCTTCTATAACACCCATCAGAAATTTTTCTATTGAGCTTTGCAAAGACGAACTTCATCAAGACAACTTCTACAGTCAAGAAAAAGCAAACAAATCCGACTTAGTCCACATTGCTGCTCTAACTTTGCTAAGCTTTTTGACCTTTTCGTCATAAAATCCTTCTCAGCCTTGTTCCATTTCACTCAGATTTCTAGCCTACTCTAATCCAGAAGCCAAGACTTCCCATCATTGATACAACAAGTGAAACTTCTCTCACTTTGTCCTCTCTTTTCCCTTTGAGAGAGGGAATGTCTATTTCTCTAATCTCTTCTACATAAACATGAAAGAGAGGAAGATCTATTTAAGCAAAACACTGGCACAAGAACAAGTATGTTTAAGCTAGCTGTGACTGTGTCTAGCCTGGAAATTAAGAGGTGTCATAAAAAAATTAGAAGCTCTTCTAAAACACTGATCCTTAAAAAATGGCACAGACGAGAGAACTAACAAGTAAACCAAGGCAAATATTTACAGCTTTAGCAAAAGAAATACGTTAAGAGGATTGTTTGAAAGAGCCAGAAGGTTCCTGATAGTCATCTGTTCCCTGGAGATGAGCCAGGAGAATCTCCAAAGCATTCAACGTCTGGTCACAACAATNGGGAAAACCACAAGCCTTTCTGGGTTACCAAATCTAGCCCCACACTACCAGAGACAATACCAGGCAATCCTTCTCATAATGAAATTTGGTTCTGTGGGTAAGTTCATTTCACTTGCTCCCATAACTTCTCTGCAGATAATTAGAAACATATTTCTCATTTTTAATTTTCCCTCTTTTCATAGGAAAAATTTATGCAGTAGATTTATTAGCAGGTTAAAGCAAAGAGCAATGGCAAGTTAAATATGGTTATTTGCACTGAAACAGAGCAATAAGGCCTCACAGGACTTGTCCAGTTAACTGAAGTGACAGCTGGACATTAAAAGCTGTGCTTACTTGAGTCCTACTCTGCACCATTAAGAGATGTTGAGCAGCATCTTTAAAATCATCTAAGGATCTTTCATTGGTGGGTTCAGCAATTTATAGAAACCAGAAAATTCTCCCTGAAATCCACACTGGAAGAGTTAATGTATTATAAAGGCTGTTAAATGCTTTGCTTGCATTTTAATATAATTACTAAAATTCTACTCTCTGAATAAATTACTTGAAAGCAATACACTTACTTCAGTATTCTGTTCTCTGGATGTAAACAACATTAGACCTGCCAACCTTTGTGACCATAATAAATTTTCTTTACTCTTTATTTTTTGCATTTTGGAAAAAGCCATATTCCAATCACCCTCCTCTTGATTCTTCCTACACCATTTCAAAATGCCATGGCTTAATGTGTACAAACGTGCCAAAAACAACATTACAAGATTACTAAATGTCCAAATTGAACTCTAAAAGTTCATTTACAGGACTTCAGAAGACAGCAAGATGCCACTTAATTGCCAAATTCCAAGCTGAGTTTAAAGAACTACTAAATGAGGGGGAAAAAGCATCATTTTTTACTAACAAGGACTTAAAATTTGCAGATGTCAAATGACAAGCCTTCACAACAGTATTTTCACGTTCCCAAATAATTCAGATTGCAAACATGTAGCTTCATGTATCAAAACATGTGCCAATCCACCAGAAATTACATTGCACAGTGGTAAGAAAAAGCCTGGCTGACAGCAAAGTGCTGAAAGAAAAGAAGTATTGCTAAATCAATCATATTTGAACCTTCCTGGAGGTAGATGAACCCAGCAGCCAAGAAGAGTCTTGGCCTGAGTACTAAATTTAAACATAATCATGACTGGTGGCTTAAAATTATATATTAGGATGCCATTAGAGCATGCACTGCTCCCTCGCTGGATCTGCATTGGCACCTGGGCAAGACCCAGTCACTGTAAACAACATCACACTTTACTTTAGTCTCCTGGTTCAGCCAGGACATTTTGAGAAAGTTTTGATAGCCACAATTGTTTTATTCCATTTTATTCTCACTACGTGGGATATACATCCTTCATCTGACTCATTTTTTTAAATCACTTCAGTACTTAAACTGTCACACTCGACATATAATCTTACACCACAGAGTCATAGTTTGAGTATTTCAGTTCTATTACTTTTAATTCTGTACCAGTTAATCATGTTTTATTTAAAGGTAAAATGTTAATCTTCTGATGTTAAAAATCATCATATGTTATCTTTTTATGGCTGTATATTAAAATAAGAATACTTGGCAATTACCTAGAGTCTTCTTCTCAGGATTTAAGTGAGACATTGAGAAGAGGTCAGCTCAGACCCTCTGCAGTACAACCATCTGCTCTGCATGCCAGAGGTGCTCTCTTTAAATTTCCCAATACTTCACAGCTGAAATTAGCACATCTCACCAATTTGCTAGTCTGCATTGGTGTGTTCACATTTACTTCTGAGTAAAAGG
>WEIU01003613.1:305340-316968 GCA_013389925.1 Aegithalos caudatus | reverse complement strand
GTACGAAAAGCACCTGGCTCGCAACTGTTTGCTATAAAATGGTTGTCCTATTGCAAGCTCAAATCTCTGACAGAAATCCTTCAAAAATCCTGTGTCTCTCTCTAACATATTAAAAGCAAATTTTTCGTTGCTGTTTTAATATTGCTACTTCTCATGACTTAAAACACACCTCTACACGCACCACCAGTATGAGGTCTTAGACTGCAAGCATTTCCCAGAAGGGATTCTTGTCTCCAAACTTGTCTGCAAAGCAACTAGCAAATTGTCAATCATCTATAATTAAAGGCACCATAAGCCCAGAACCCATCAGAGTATATCTCCAGTTTGCTCGCACGGCCCTTTATGGATAAAATACACTTTTTCATTTCACTCCAAGTAGCTTTTTCTACTTGGGTGCCTCCTTCCAACCTTCTTTAAAGACAGGACCAAGAAAGGCACTCTTTAACATGTATTTTTATGTATAAAACAATGAAAATGACAAACGTGTATAATATACCTCTCTCAGTCTTTTCCTTGACCATAAAATTTTTGCTTTTATTTAAAATTTTTAGTGTGTCCATGAAATGCCATAACTGAGCAACATGCTTACATTTAACTCTCATGTCACACAGCAAGCAGTACCACAAATTTTTAAACAGGTGAGTAGGAGAGAAAACAGCAGAACTGCCCAGTGCTACATTTGGTTAAGTCAGGAAAAGCAGGGAACTGAGCTGGAGATCCACTGGATTTCCAGGTTTGTTCACATGGGTCATGTCTGGCCCAAAAGCAACACACTCTGTAACTCAACAGTTATTTTTTCCTGTGGCCACAACTGCATACTGCAGCCTGCATACACCTGCTGTACCTTTAGCACTCTACTTGCAATGGTAAGCAAGTCATCCCAAGATAAAGTTCATACAGAACCAGATGCAACATACTGATTTGATTTTTAAATGGAAGAAAAGCAATGTGGTTTTGGTGGTGGTGCTGATTATATTTATTTATTTTTATTCCATTATTTCCACGTTCAGACCTACAATTATTAGCAATGTTGCTCGGGTTTTTGATGCTCTGCTTTCAGTGTTGACTTCAGTACAAACATCAAAGCTCATACATACATTAAAGAAAGTCACCACTCTTCATACAACAACTACCATCCACTTAGCCCGGAAGAGCGAATATACCTCTGTCTGTATGCAAAATTAAAAAAATATTTTAAGTCTAAGACTAAAAACCTGACAATGTACAACTCAAAATGCAGTTCTACCGACAGAGCCTAGCAGGTTAAAAACTGCTCCCTCCCTTAACCCTCTTTACAGCCATGCTCTGCTGCCAGGTAAGCAAATCCAGGGACCACTGCCTGACCAGGTGGCTTGCTCTATGAAACTCCATACCTTACACAGGTGGCATGCTCAAGGCTATAATTTTTATTTTAACATAATTGTCTTGAATTTTAGAAGACTCTTCCTCTTTCATCCAGGGGACAGTCTCCCACTGTTAACAATTAAGCTATCTGTTATTACAACATTTGGAAGTGACTAATGGGGGTGAAAGCTAAGTTTCACTTCTTTCAGATTCTCTAGAATGAAACAAACTATATCTAAAAAGTGCAGATATGCTTTTTTATTTCTTTTTCATTTCAGGGGAGGGGGGAGGGAAAAGCATCACTGATTTGTATATTAAAGTGTAAGCATCTGTCCTACTGATGACATTCTAGGGAAGCACATTAGCATAAAATTTAACGATGTCAAATAAGTGGATGTGAAATAGGGACTGCGTAAAGACACTATTTCCAAGCCTGACAGAAACATCACTGTTTAGAAATGCAAATGATACCATTATGTTCAATAATTATATGAAAATATGAACAGTTCAGCATGTTTTCCAGCCCTGATGGCGGTTAATGGGATGTACGCTTATGTAAATAACTACTATTAAAGCTAATGCTGAAAAAAACTAATAAATTCATACTAAAGCAACTGATTTAGTACGCTTTTAAACCCCAGCAGTGCTCACTTATTAGAAAGGAGTGCATTCTTATGTTTAGAACTCATTACTGTTACAAGTCACTGAAACTCCATCAATTACCATGCATTAATGAAAATGGGACACATACAAAAAAAATTATTGCCTCTCAGCAGTTTTCTTTAAAGACAAAATATAGGGGTATTACCATCACTGGGCCTTGAGGGGAACTTATCAGCAACATAATCCTTATTACGACAACTGTACTCCCTGTTCTATAAACCCTGGGGTATTTTTTGTCCCAAGAAGGGGGAAGACCTTTATGTAAATCCCTTGCCATATGCACAATGAAAGTGACCATATTGCCATCAGTAAAAGCTTACCATTTAGCTTACCACAGTTAAAAACATATTTAAATAAACACATACATACTAGGATCTGAACTGAAAACTGTAAATGTGAAATGAAAAACTACAGTTCCTGAAACTAGACCAAAGAAGGTGTAATGCCAGTAGAACTAAGGATAAAAGGTCTGAGTGGAAGTCTTAATTAAGTTCTTGTATCCCAATAAATTCCATCCAGTTTTATACTTACACTTTCAATAACCACCCAGAGAGCCATGGAATTAAGACTTTAAGGATGCTATTCATTCCTCTTTGGATGTTTTCTCTGACTCCTCAGCATTACTCAAAATTCTTAGCCCTGGTTAAACATCACAACTCATAGAGGAAACAAAACCAGGAGTGCTGTTATAGTAATGAATTCCTAAGGAAATTAAAAGCTGAGATTTACTGAATATCTACAACTATGCAACTAACCCACTTTCTAAGTAGTCTATGGAAATGAGACATTAGTGTAACATCCACTAGTTCCTAAGAAGTTTAGCAAGGCTAAAATGCATTTATACTAGTTTCCATTGACTGACAGTTTAAAATTAAGGATGGATTTGAACAATCCATCTCTTACAAGAGACTATGAACAAAGACCTGATACCAAATGGAGAAGATTAATATAGGACAGTTACCTGTCCAGTCTCAGCTTCTGTAAAACAAGATGGCATTTTGCTGTGAGAAGGCACAGACTTGCAACTCTTGACTACAAAAGCACCGTCACTAAGGACCATGAAATCCCACATCAATAGAAAGGGGATAAGAAACAGATGCTGTTTTCATCATGCTTGAGTAGTGACAAAGTTGTTACAGGCAATGTCCACTGTAAAAGCCAATGTTAAATTAATGGCATGCTTAAGTGCAATGTACTCCCCCACAGCACAAGGCAAAAATAAAGCCTAGCCCAGCCCAAAAAAATTTCAATCTAAAAGCAGGCAGCAAAACAAGGCTTTCAGAGAGCCAGCAGCTCACAGAATACAACAGCAAACACATGATGACAGTCACTGTGACAAATGTTTAATGGGAGAGAGATGGAAGGGAAAAAACCCCACAAAACTATCTGATTGCTTTCACTAAATCTCTGTTGAAAAAGAGGTATGAAGTGTTTTGCTATCTAGACCATTAAAACTATTTCATGAGTGAAGGCCACTCTAAAAACAGTAAGACAAATTTGCTACTGATTAATAATAAAGCCATTCATTTTATTCTTCAAATCTAAAGTAATTACAAGCCAGAGCATGGCAAATGGATTTAGAAGAAGCCATTACATCAGAAGAATCCTTTAAAGAAGAACAGTAATTTAAAAGACTGAACTGAATAATGAACTCTCCTGAACAACAATTATGAGATTGATTTATTGAAAGTGTATTTAATTATGCAAGAAATGTTTAAACTTTCCAAAATAGTGCAGGAAGACAGAAACCAATAGCAGAGTCAGCCTTTCGTCCTCATTATAGTTGAGAAGCTGAAGCAGATGGAGAATTCATTTAGTTTAGAAGGATAAAGTACATCAATTTCTCTGAATCCACATTTCTAGTCAATTTGTTACAGTACCAGCTTCAACAATTAATGATCTCATTTTCCCATTTGTGCCTCCTTTTAAAAGATCTTAGTCTTTGTTTCCAAATGAGAAAAATGCCATAAAGAAAAAAATTACCTCAAACATCACTTTGAAAGCTCACATGCCTAAAGCCAAATGTTTCAACAACAACCACAGAACCAGGGCTCAAATACAGTCAGGTAAGTAGCCTGGTCAGTTTAAGTACCTGGAAAAGGCAGAAAGATCTTTCATCTGAGACACAAACTGACCAGCCTGACTCCTACAGAGAATTTTTTTTTTTACCTGAACTACTTCACTTTTTTTCCTTAAAATACCTGATATTGATGTATGAGATTGCCATGGCTGAAGGTGCATTTCCAATGAAAGTGTCTCCTGTTTAGTTTAGACAGGGGTAGCCCATCATTATATCCTGTTCTGACATGCCCACCATACAGTTAATACAGACAGTATCAAAACCTGTGCATCAGATACCCAGAGCTGGGAGACAGGCTGTCTGGGAAGCATTATAGCTACTCATGGGTATCAACAATCTGGCAGGGCAGAACTCCAGCTCTTACTCAGTTTAAAAATCCTCAAGTCTTTAGTACCAGATACAGATCACTACAATGTAAAAACGTCATGGAACATGGGAGATGTGAGAATGCTACTAGCCCTCAACACTCACCTCAGGGGAACTATGAAATCCTATACAAGAGCTGTTGGGTGGGAACACCTCCGCTTCAGTCAGACACACACAGAACACTATTTCACCCTGGGTATAAAACACAGAGCAAATACACTTCTCCCATTTGACAGCTGTATTTCTATGCTGACAGTACCATCTCACAGACAATCCTGCACCACTGAGTGCAGAGTTTTAAGGCAAAAAGCCTGTCCAGCTCATATTCTACAGAGGCAGTTGCTGACTACTTAGATGCTGCCTGCTGATTATGGGTATTTTTATAACATGGGCAGCATTGCTAGATTGTGCTACAAAGCACTAACTAGGATTAAGCACAGAAAGCTTCAAATGAATCTCCAGCTATTGATCCATTTGAATACTCAACATTACGATATGTTTCACCTTGTTTTAGTTTAAAAGTTCATGAAAAATTCAAAATATCTTATTTACCCAATAGTCCTTGACTGATTCTTATACATTTAAGTTCATAAATACATACATTATTTAGCCAATACTGCAGTTACAGAATAGCATATAAATATTCAGGAACTTTTTAATAAGTGCAGCTTTTTTTCAACAGACCACAGTGGTTGCTTAGAAACATTTACTAGTAGGGTACCTGAAAGAACAGCAAGAGAAACACCTTCAAAGAGAAAAGCAGTTGGATAAAATGGAAGAAAGGAGCAAAATAATCATTTTCCATTCTTCTCACACAACTTCAAACAAATTGTGATGCAAAAGAAGACATACAGTATGCATTCACATATGAAAAATAAAAAGGGAAAAAACTTCAAATGATAAGCTGAGGGAGGAAAGTTAAGAAATAAAAGGAAAATAGTCACGGTCAATTCAAGCCCTCAGTTCATAAGTCGTCAGAAACCATACCATAAGGAACAGACTTATCCAAAGTTAATCTCTAAAATTGTTACTTAGTTTTAAATAAATAGCCTGACTTCCAAAAGCACAAGTTTCCTTCAAATGGCAAATTTGCCTTTATATAGAAGTGTGGGTTTTTTGCTTTTTTTTTTTTTGTTTTTTTTTTTTTTTTTTTAATTTTTTTTTTTTTTTTTTTAATTTTTTTTTTTTTTTTTTTAATTTTTTTTTTTTTTTTTTTCAGGGCAGAAGCAGTAGGGGAACAGCAAGGCAGGGCCCCATTTTCATATATAGATGCTTAACTCCAGTATTAATATCTGTGCCTCACCTCTCCCTGAGACTGTCCTGCCATTTTTAGTGCAGACTGTCCCCTTGCCAACAGCAGCCCCAGGGAGGCACACACGCGTGAATCTGCCATGCAGGACACTGGGATCACATGTCCAACAAAACACATGGCCAAAGCCCTTCTGTGCAAGACCACCTTTGCTCCCTCACCTGTGATGACAACTTGGTGGGTCTGACTGAAAAAGGAAAGGAAGCAGAAATGCTGAATTTTCAGAATATCAGATTTAACATCATAGGAAAAACAAGGCAGAACCAGCAACTAAATTCTGTACTCTGATAATTCCTTTTTCTACCATTCTGTTCTTTGCATTAAGCAAGCCAGTAACTCTTTTTCTTCTAAAAAATATTACTAATTTTACATTAACAGATAGGTTAATGTAGGAAGATTAGGAAAAAGACAAAGATAGGAAAAAGACAAAATATGTATGTGGTCCTAATTTATGTATGCAAGACTCCTGTAATGAACAGTACTATAGCAAAACTAAAAGCATTTTATTAAAGTTGCTAGATAATGCCTAAAAAGCTCATTATTCTTCCAGAAAATTAATATTCCATGTCTCACTAACACTATAAGCAAATGAACTGTTTTAGTTAAATTAATATTAATGTTAACTGCATGTAAAACTAACTAATTAAGTAGTACCATAATAATAAGGACATATGTAAACAGAGTCTGTGATCAATTTTAAGACTAACCAAGTAAATCATACAGGATTTCTTGTGTGAATTTGATTGTGTCTTCAGCAACCTGGTCTACTGGGAGGTGTCCCTGTCCCAGGGCTTGACCTAGATGATATTTCAGGGTCAAACCATTTTGCAAGTCTATGTTCAGTCAGATAATAATTCCAACAAAAAGCTAAAGTAACCCAGGTACATTCTAAATATAAACCAAAACAGCAGCATAGTACAGCTGACTAGTTTAAATCTACAAAAAAAGAAAAAAAGGTTTGTAATAAACAGAATCTCTTCCTTCCTTTATCTGCCTGTTCTTCGTCTATATAATAACAATTTAAGCAGAGCTTAGAATTCGATAACCAATTAAAAAAAGAAAAATTAAAGACTTTTCCTCTTCACTTATCAATAAGTCTTTGCAGAAATGTTACAGCTGCTTTTTCTTCTTCATTTATGCAATGCATCAAATTTACATGGAAAAAATCCCTCATGGTGATAACAAGGAAAGCTAAAGACCACAACAATTTCTTTGAGCTATGATATATCACTAGTATTTGTTTCTTAATACTCTCATTATAATTTATTACCTAAGACATATATCATGACAGTATTAGGACATCTCACAAAGGATATTTTCCTGATTTTTAAATGAAATTATATATGGGACCTAAATTAATAATAGGTGCCTGAAAATACATCGGGGGGAAAAAAAGAAAAGCCAAAAGCTTTTCTAATAGCAGCTCCTGGCAAAAGAGGAAAAAGATGCAGCACAAGTACTCTAAGTGCATAACATGGTGAATACTGCCCATCCCTTACAATGAAAATGCAAACAAAATAATACAAATAAGAAAAAGGAAGTTGCAAGTCACACACTGCAAAGCCAATGCCAGAATCTAGACCACCACTAGAAGCAGTTTAGTCACCATACAGCAGCAAAGATACCACAAATATCAAAAGTAGGTGCTGTAGAAGACACCACAGGAGGCTACCCATGGCAATTCTTCTCACATGAGCTTAGCCCAAAATTCTATTTCAAAAGTTCAAAGGCTGCTTGAATACCATAAACAGACACATCCCTGCTTGCATCAGCTGTCTTAAAATTGTCTGACTGATCCTAGTTCACCATCTCAGCTCTTAATAACCCTGACTGCTTATCCCAAACATTTCTGAACCCATCAGTCACAGGCCTTTGTTGCTTTTAAATCAGTCATGTCCAGCCCAACCTCCTTTTCCAAGTCTTTCTTTCCAGACATATTCTAGATCTCACTGTCCCAATAGACAAGCCATTCTTCTTTATTTTTTATGTAAACTTCACTTTCCCATCACTTTATCATCTTCATAGTTTTAAGATGCTTTCATTGGAGAGAGCATCAAAGGAGCATGAGAAGCTGTTCCTGGATTATCCAGTTCAGCCCAGCTGGGCAAATTTTAGTAAGAACCACAAGAGATGTCATCCCAGCATGCATACCTCTGCACCACTAAGTGCCACATCTAAGAACAGCAGCACCATAACTTGCCAGTTTATTATAAGAAAAAGAGTTTATTATAAACAAAACAAAGTTTTGATCCTCTTTTCATTTTGGAGCAATTTGGATAAAGTTTCTTTTGAAAGAAGTCAGTCTGAAGTGTGAAGTCATGAGACAAACCAAGCCAAAACAGATACTTTTGATGGAATTATAAGATAATATGATAGGCCTAAATACTGCTTTAAGAAGGTGTAGACCAACTGACTACTTGAAATCCTTGTTTTTCCTTAATTCTGTGATACTATTTGGCAACCTTGACAATAGGCTGGACTATTTATGGTTCACAGCATGCTCTTCATTGTTGTTCTCCATTAACAGCATGCCCTAGTACTAAGTACTCAATTTCCAAAGTTTGACCAGCTAAGGAACCTGGTAAAATTCTAAATCTGCATGAAATTTTACTTGTTGTTCCCTATCCAGACGCCACTGAGCAGATCCAAAGTAAATGTGAGCTTGGGCTGCAGATAGATGCTGTTTGTAAATGCCGGTAAGTTACTTGAAGTTTTGTAGTGAGATCATTGCATACCACCCATCTCCTTTCCCCCAGAGCTTCTCTCATACATCAGCAGCTGCAAATTTGAACAGAGGGGTCTTCACAGCTTCTCAGGGGTAAGAAAAATCAACTACAACACAATAAGGATGGACTTTCCTCAAAGCAGGGATTTCAAGCACCAAATAATTCTCCTGCAAGAATCTCAAGGAAAAAAAACAAAACAACAAAAATACATGTTGCTGAAAAAAACCGCACAGTCCCCCTGCTAAGTGAACAAAATCCTTACCGAGCTGAAATTGCACTTTGCAGGATAGCTGCAGTTATATCAGAAGCACCAATTTATTACTGCAGGGTACTTTTAAATAGTGCAGTAAAGAAAGTTATCTTATAGAGAATAAATTAGCTAATGGGGCAAAAAACAAGAAAAATGGTAAAATTGATTTTAATAGACTCAAAGTTTTTTTCTTATGGTATTATATCCCTGATACTTTATTTGAAAGTGGACACTAGAATCCAGAAGAACTTAAAGAATTTAAGTTGCTGTACTTGAAATAGCCATAATCCGTATTCAGCCTCAGCAAGTCATTTCTACTATTCCTTGTCTCTCAACAAGCTTTAAAAAATTAAGCGATCGGAGTTACACTGAAGATCTTGAATCATTCATGTATGATAGGCAAGTATTGCAGCAGTTAAAATTACATTGTTTTAAATTATAACCTTGTTTTATATATCTAGGTTTTACAGAGTTTTATGAAGTGTAAAATTGCATGCATTAACCTTCTGCCATGTCTACCAGACTTCTGAAAAAGTATTCATGCTTGTGCAATTTATTTCTGGTAAGGAAAAAAATGAAAGGGAAAAAGCCCCAAACAACAAAATTCAAAAAGCAAGCATGTCACCTTTCCATTAGCTAAATAAACTTCATGTGAATTAATGAAATCTTTGTGTGAATAAATAACAAAAAAATCAGGAATATGCATCCCAGCCTCATTCATGAGCTGCGTACACAAGATGTAATATACAACAAAATACTGGCTTTAGTGAAATGAATGTCAAAAAATTGTTGTCACATCTAATGGCTCTTGAAATACCTCAGACACAATATTTTCCAGTAACAGTTCACAGCCAGCTAAGTTTGTGCACGTGTCTATTATTTAGGACAAACAGACAAAATTCTCTCCAGAAAAAGAAGAGTCACTGTGCCACAAGGGATGTTCTAGGTCATCAGGGGCAATGCTCTCCTGACAGAGACCACACATCACTGAATGCCTTTCCTAAGCCAAGCAAGATCTATCATAAAGAAAGCACTGTTTTTGTTAAGCCTCCTAGTGCTAAACTGTGAAATAGGATTGCTGGAATTTTCAAGAACCCTCCTCCAAATTCATGTTTAAGTTCCTGAATTATCACTATTTCTATTTCCATACTGGCCTATAGCTTGAACAGCCTCTTTTTGTCACTGATTTTGTTTTTAACTTNACCCTCCCTACTGGCAATGCAACTCCCAACAAATCACACACTATTGGCTTTTCCTGTAGTTGCAGCCCGGTCTCTTCCCTATCCCACTGCAGCCAATCCTTAACCCTCTGATAAATTTAACAATAAAGCATCAATATCAGAGATCTGGAAGAGAAGTGAACTTGAGAATTTTATAAAGGTCTGTCACACCCCAGAAAGGTAAACTGCAATTCCTGCAATAGCTACTTTGCATGTGATATTCCAGGACTGGTACTAAGCATACGGAACTTAAAGAAATGCAAGTCACAGTCAGCAAGAAAAGAGAATCTGCTAACTGTTTTTATACACAAACAAACAAACAAACAAACCCTACACCAAAAAAAAAGTTTAAGCTAGCTAAAACTCCTAGTACATATATTTAATTTATATCCATTTAGTTTACATGCCCTTTCTCTGGACACGGAGAGAAATGGAAGACCATTCAAGTTTTACACCTAAATTATGACCACCTAACAGAATTAAAAGAAAAAAATCTATAATCATATTTTAATGTGTAAATTTGTTATTGTCATTTTTTAGTTGACAAATATCTATTTCATAGCAAAATAACATCATAGGAACAGCTGGATGGCAGTTTAAGCTCAATTGAACCAATGTCACATGCTGACAAGTCATCTCTCTGATTGCTATTGAATGGCAGCACATGCAGATTTATTCTATGCCATAAATTAGAATAATTATTTCTCTGTACTTCACTTTTTATTTCAGTGAGCTATTGCACATATTTTTAAAGGATATCTTCCCTTTCCTTGATGATAAGTTCATTCTGCTCCTCTAGCTGTCTGATCTTCTTCTCAAACGACTCCTGTTCAGCTTTCAGCAGTTCTTCTGTCACCTCTTTCTCTTCGCTTACCCTGAAAAGAATTTGAGAAAAATAAAATATATGCCCATACCCACAGTGCTTGACTTCTGACTGTTCCACCACTTTGCAAGTAAATGGATAACATACTCTCCCTAAGCAAGTGAGTTCCTCACAATGTTTATTTTAATATATTATGCAGGAAGATGTATATGACTTTACACAACACTTTTTTTTTTTTTCCAAAAACACTGATCTCAATAGAGTACATGCATATTAATGAACTGCATGGAAAAACAAAGTTAGGACCTGAACCCAGAATCAGGTTTGTTCCATCTGATTCCCTGCAGCCATAATGTAGATTTTCTGGGATACTTACAAACCTAGGACATAAAGACAGAAAACTCAGATAGGAGAGGTTAGCTGATGTGACAGGGAGAAAATTCTGGGAAACTTTTCTGTTTCTTAATCTATAAACAAATCCTTCTTTCACCTTTACTGGTCAAATACAAGTCCGGGAAAGAATCATTTTTCTTGTTAACTTTCTCCAAACAAAACAGTTTGTTCTTTTCTGAGGATTTTCAAATATCAAGCCGCAGGATTAAATTTTCCTTTCTGTCTGGGGCATGGCACCCTGTATCTTGCGGCTCAGTGTAAATAATTGGATCAAGATTAAATGATGACAGTGGGAGAAAGGCTTTCTGCACCTCAAGAGCAGGCTGTTAAAACAATTATTCTGGTATCACGTAGGCGAGAAGATCATTATCCACAGATGATCCTGTAACTATGCCAAAAAACGTTGCTTGGAAATCATGGTTCTATAAAAGCTCCACAAAAATATTAAGTAATG
>WEIU01003613.1:217161-299486 GCA_013389925.1 Aegithalos caudatus | reverse complement strand
ATCTGACAATTTGTAACCAGGCTTCCCACCAATCTACTCTTTATGACAGTCTTTTTCTAATACAAGGCATGATAAAATAGAGTTGCAAGCATGAAGAACTTCAGAAATTACTAAAATACTGTATGGCAAGAAATCATGTATTAGTACAAATTATTAGCAGGTAAAATGGTCCACTGCATAAGGATAATCAGAGAGAAAATATTCCTAGCTGCGCCAGAGAGTTATTGCATGACCTTGAGCAAGTCACTTAATTTCTCTAATTTTCCAAATTTTCCTATATAAAATGAAAAAGGACAGTAATGCTTGCCAATTATTGCACAGACAAAAGGGATCTATGTCAAAAAGCATTTAATTATTACAAGAGAACCTTTGTTCCAGAACAGTTCCAGAAAAACTTTGCATTTAAAAGTTCTAAGTATGTACAATAACTTTTAGCCCAAAGGACCTGGGATCATCTCATAAGAGCTTCCCCACTAATATGGCAAAGTCTGCCAAAGACCCATGCGCTCCTTCTCATTGTTACAGCCACTCTGTAAGAAATACATTTCCAGAGATTCTGAGGTGTTGGGCATAAAACCTCCTCAGCCTCTTTAATTCAGCCTCTTTTTTACCTCCTTTACCTTTGAGAATATAACTTGTACTGGAATAAAACTTAGACAAAGACTTTTGCTAAAGCTGAGAAACCTGCACTATTTCTACTTCTTCTTTCAAGAAACAGGTAGAATCTGAAGAAATTAAGAGAAGCAAGAAGTTTGGCTGGATAAGTAAAAAATTACACAGGCAATTCATTAACAACATGTTTCAGCCACAAGATCAGCAATGCATCTTTAATGTGGCCTTCCATATAAAAGGTTACCTCTGCCAAATAACAAGCACTGCAAAGTTTCATAGCAACAAAGTCTGTCATTTCTGAAAGCAGAATGTAGCACTTGATACAGAAAACAAACACAATCCTAGCCCTGTCATTCAGTTAGTACAGATGAAGTACTGCTGGTCAAGAAATTTTGGCTTCTGTTTTAAATACATATTTAGGGGCTCAGGAAGCAAGTAAAAACCAACCAGGCTGCTTCATACCTTTCCCAGAAAGAAAAATTACCTTATGAAATATTCTGTTTTTTAATGCAGTTCTACATTGCTTGATGTTAATTAGAGAAACGACTCTCTTTAAACTTAATGCATTTGCAGGTGATGCTTCTTCTTACCTGGCAAGTTCTTTAATTAAGTTCGCAATGCGTCTTTTGTCCTCAGGACACAAATCCTTTAAAGAAGCACTCTTCATTCCTCCTTCATTAGTGCCCTGAAAATTTAAAGTTACATTTTAGAATGTACCGTTTAAAAGAAAACAAATATTTCATAAGCTATTAAGAGCATTTCAAGACCTAATAATTAGAAGCAGAAAGTAGATCAGGTCCAACTAGAAATAAAATTTGTATTTTTAAAAACATAAGTACATTTCAATGAAAAAAATTACCAAATTGTGAAGAATTAAGAGATTTGTAATTCAAATGCAAGCTGCTAGCTTCTATGCTAAAACATGCTGGGTAAAGTTTTTAAGACATGCACTATTCCTTGATTCATACTAGACAAAGAGGAGTAGGTTCTCATGACTTGGAAATCTATTGCAGCAATATCCAAATCCAATTTCGAACTTTATCATATTAGGATCATAACGTGGGGAGTAAGGAAAAAAAAAATGCTGCCGTAGTATTCATGACCAAAGCATATGAAACGGCAAAACACTGTTAGCAGAGACTAAGTCCCTTATTTCATTTTTCTACTACAAAGCACACACACCTTCACATGTGGCTACTGTTTGGTTTTAATGGCTTATTTGCTACTTTCATAAATAATACTTTTCAAAAGAAGGCTGTAGCAGGGCTGAGTACTTCAGATCTTTCAAGCATTCCCGGGAACGCAGAGAGAACTTGCACTTGCCATGTGTGCCCACCAGAGGGCAGTCTGCTGCCCGGCATTCCCGACCGGCTATTTCCACGCAGGAAGAGGTTGCAAACTGGTTTTATTCACCAAAAATTCCTGTGATTGGGTATTCAGTTCTGCAGTGCTAGTGGTAAGCATGAAATAAGAGCCCGAAGATAAATGCAGCAATAAGAACCATGCTATTCTGTCCAGGATTTTGGCAAGTTTAACATTTCATTTTGGCAATGTCCACTCTACTTGAAGGAGTTTCAGTTTATGCTTTTACAAACCTCCCCAAAGTGTTTCACATTTGATAAAAGAATGCCACCAGATGCCCTGCAGTTTGGCCATGTCAACACAATAACGCAGAGAAGAATACAAAACCAACACTAGGCTTCTCTCATTATCAGTAACAGCAGCTAATCTACACACACCAGAGAGGAAGGATACACACACACACATACACACAGCTCTCCTTCTTAGATTAATTGCCTCTAAAACAGCATCTTTAAAACAACAAAGAGAGGTGACGCATTCACACATACTCATGTAATACCTGCCTGACCCTTCATTTTAACTTCAGGGTTAAACTGAAGTTAAATAGTGTTTAATTTCTCAGGGGCGAGGGGGAACAGAATTTCACAAGCTGAGTTTCACTCACTTTTCAAGGGGTATTTGATTTCACAGTTTTCTTCCCAAACATACGTTACTTACAAATAATATCTAACTTGACTGAATTCAACTAAAGGTACGGTTGAAGGAATTTCACTTCCCATGCTTATAATGGGGGCCTTTTTTAAAATCAGATAGATAATGGAACTTCTTTAAGAAAAATGAAAAATTACAGTTCTCGAGAATGAAGCTTGATCACATTAGTGAAGGAGATTTAAACAGAAGGTGTCTCAAACTACTACTCAAACTGATGTACATACTGTCAGATGGACAGATCCCAAACCTTTGTGGGATGAAGAGGAAAATCAGTTTGTTCTATCACCCACAGGTATGCATAGATGATACACAAGAAATTTTCAGAGGCAGACTTGTTCTGTAACACACATCAAAATGAAGCTGTGGAATAATGCACAGCAGCAGCTCAACCATCAAAAGAAGAGCACAAAGGAGATAGAGGCCAAGACTGTTTTGTCTCCTTTTCACAGATTTCTGCCTTTCTTAAACAGTTCAGGATAAAAGACAATTTTGGAACTCAGTATTGGGAAGATATTCTCCACACCTTGGAAGGTGGCAACTGCATGACAAAATCGTATAGAATCACAGAAAGGACCACAGCAGCTCACTTAATCCAGCCTAGAGAATTTTACTCAGAATTATGTCCAGGCCAGGCTGGCTGAGCTTCTGAGCAGCCTGCACTAGTGGAAGGTGCTCCTGCCCTTGGCAGGGGGCCTGGACTAGATGATCTTTAGGGTCCCATTCAACCCAAACTATTCTATGACTCTATGCCTTAAAGTAAAGCCATCAGCTCTCCCTAGAGATGCACACAACACTTTGCAGAAAGTGACTTGTGCTGTTGATGAAAATTCCATGCAAAAGAAGTTCTTCAATAACGAGTAAAAACACTGGTTCTGTTTGTTTCAAGTATTCAGAGCTCCTCTTCAGAGTACAAAGTTTCCATGAGAATTTGGCAAGGTAAGCAAAAACCAGAAGGTTTAAAAAGACAAAAATGAAACATAGCTTTGAACACATCTTGTTGTCAATAATACAAAAGCACAAGTCACCAATTAAGATTTCACATATCAGGCATTATATTTTAAAAAAGAGTACACCAAAACTCATTTATACAATGGCTTTCACAAAAAAGGAGTAAAAGCTCTCTAAACAACAAGTAATGCAATCAATGCACCATTCAACAAAACAGATTTTAATGTGACATATGAAGGCATCTGTGAGGCAGCAGGCTTGTATACACTTCTGAAGAGATGCTTCTACATAAAGACTCTGCATAATGGGGCCTATTTGTGGAATTTATCTGCATGCCACTTAACAGCATCATTTGCAAAGCAGAGGTGCATACCAGCCTCTAAAAGCAAGTACTGATAAACAGAGAAAGGGAAATATAAAAGTCCAGGAAAAGCCCTAAAAATTAACACTAGTTTAATAACTAGTCATTTGTTGTGCTGAAGGATTCAAAGGGCAATGACATTGTCAAAGCCTGAGTTACATGTCTTCACATCAGATTTTTGAAACTACACGTGTGGCACACAGGAGTTACTCAGCACACAAGGCAGAGGAGGACATCTTGGATGAAGAACAAGATTTAACTGCATGATAATAAAACAGCAATGCAGAAGCAAAGGTTTTATAGACCCTGTAAGTGGGAAGATGCCAAACCCTAATGATTTACAGGCTGGCCCAAAATAACTGCTGGGCAAGAGACTCAACAGCGCTCAAATGACTTACACAGTCATTGTACTACACAAACCACATTAGAAAAATGGCATCTCTCAACAGATTTCTAAACATCACAGCATCTATCACAATACAGAATAACCTTCCAGAGGAAACCCCGCTGCTATGGAATTTCTAATGCAAGGAACTACAGGAAAAGCATCACCTAGTCTCACAGGACGATACCACAAAATTCAAAGCAGCTGACATCAACTGACAAAGCTACTTCTACTGCTCAAGCGCATTTTGAACTTTTACTGTCAAAAACAAAAAGTGATTTTACCCTTCTAACATAAGCAGGCACAGCAAAAAGGTCTCTAAAATAAGGTTTTACTCATGTTATTTCTAAATGAGATGACTACAGCAATGAAAATGAATAAATTGAACAAAACTTCCTGCATGTGTTGTATAGGTAGGCACTACCCAGGACTACATACACTGTCTCTGTACAAATACACACATAGAAATATCAATAATCTGTTTTACATAGCTCCACTTACACACCACTTACATAAATTAGCACATTCAGCCTTCACTCTCTTTAGGTGATACTTTCTTCTAGAAAGCCACCATGTAAAGCGGACAAAAAGTGTAAGAAACTGTAAAAATAATTACTCTTAAACTGTTTAATCATTTTCAGTCTAAGAATTTTCAGCCATTTTTTCTACTATGTGCACTGTTAAGAGCAAGAAAAATTTGCCTTTACTGACCTGCTGCCCTGTCAGACCTCCTGTACCTCTATCAGGATCCATGGAAACAGAAGCAACAGCTGCAGGCACCTTCAGTTCAGCTGGACCTGTCTGACATTTTGGCAAACACTTTGTTCTTAAATTTCCTTTTGTAGACACTCCTGTAAATGAAAGACAAGTAGAACATGCAGATTATAAAGTGAAAAGGGGCCCTATTCTTGCCTTGTATAACCAAACTTCCACAAAGGCAACCTTGCCTTAGCAGCTCTTTTTTTGAAAAAAATGAGCACCTCAGGAATATGTCTGCAGTTCCCCCCCAGCCTCTCACTCCATACAAAATTTCATTAAGATGAATCCATCAGCAGAAAAAGAGGTAAAAGTGGTGCATGGCAGTGAAGCACACCTAGCCACAGTGAACATTTTGTAAATTCTGAAATGTACAGTATGTCTTCAGGCTGAAGTTCAGTGCAAATAAACAGCATTTGATTAAGATGCAAAAGCATAAAATTGAGGTTCTGCTTTGATACCCAAAGACAGTAAGGAACCAACCAGCAGTAAAGCCATTAAAAGTACCATTCATAAATAAAATACCACTTTTTCTGTTAAACAGCCAACCTACTGATGCTCAGGCTGTTTGTTCCTTTCAGGACCAGGCATATGAGTAAGGCAACACTGCAGTGCACACTCCACAAATCATTTGTCAAACACTTCCTGCCATAATTAGAATTAGATCACCACTACAAATGGTAAGAACATGAAAGCACTGAAAATACTGATGTTGCAATCACAAAGTGCCAACACTGACATTAACACTAAAACCTCCTAGGTCCAGAATAAAGCCCATAGGTATTTGGTACTGCCTCAAAGTTTGACTGGTCAGAAGTGCAAAAAGTTTTGAACAAAAAATATTAACTTCATACTAGCAGGTTGATTATATTTATTTGGGTAATTAATTTCAGAAGTGTACCAGCAATTCAAATGAAAGAACTAAATTATAAACTGTAATATTCCATGCTAGTACACAAGGGAGAACAATGGTCCTGAAATTCTCTTCCACAGATGTGGTAGAAAACTTCCCAGAGTGAATCAATTTCCATCATTTAGGATCACTGCTTTCTTTCCATGGCAGAGAAAAACAATCCAACAACATCACCTGGCTTAAAAATCTTTGCATGTGTTTTGTAGTTGAACAAACATGTTTGGCCAGTAGTTTTGAAGGGTAAAACCATGCCATCCCAAACCTAAAGAAAACAATTCCTCAAAACTTGTAACTGCTGGATGACACAGACAATTTCAGTTTAGAGCTAGCCATCCCCAGATACGTTTCCAGGACCTTGTGTCACTTTAAGAGCTGTGTTTGACAACAATTAAGAGAATTCTGAAGGGGAACTAAGAACATTCATTTTCCCCCCAGCGATGTACACAAGTATGCACTCAGTAAATCAAGGTCAAAAGAACTAAAAAAAGAAATTGCTATATGTGTACACAATGAATCTTGATTTCAATTGATATCTTCAAAATTTACGAAAGACCTAACACCTCTAATGCTTCAACACTCATTGGAGACCACATGAAAAGTTCACCTTGCCTTATAAATTGGATAAAGCCATGCTGTACCTGCAACAGAAACAATTCCCCTGGAACTACTCATACAGTATGCTTATCTAACCAACAGAGCATAAATCCTATGGATTATAGGATCCTGCTAGAATCATATATGTCCCATTACAACTTATGATGACTCTCTACCTTACACACACTTCCATATACCTGAAAAGACATTTCAAATTTTATCATCTGCAGGAAAAAGCCTTTATGTCTTTTAGAAGGTCGTACTTTCATCAGAAGCTGCATGTGGCTTTGTTAAAGGAAATAAGAAGAGTGCAAGCTTAGCTCTTTAAACAGGACTGTAAAAAGAAGTATTTTGTCTCTTAATTTTACATAGCTGTTGATAATAAAAAATCAACATTCTGGGAGAAAGAAAAGCAAGGAAAATCTGGTTAGAAAAAAAAATCACCACAGAGATTTCTAAAACAAAAGGCCTTGCTACTTCTTCACTGTGCATTAACTTTCAGCCTGTAAAGATTATCTTAGAGGTCACCGTTGCAGAAGATCCCAAGGACCAGCCCCAGTTACAAGAGCAATTATTAAGACAATGAATTAATAATATTTACTTAAATTTAAATAGTTTATCATTATACAGGGAACAAAGAATTTGCTTTCTGAAATCGTGTTTATTGATACTGCAATGAAATCCATTTCAGGCAATACATTCTAAGAAACATAAATGAGGATAAATGCAAAAGGCTTCAAACTGGTCATTCTCATCTGATCATCACATGATGAGTAATACATAAAAGCCTTAGGACTGAAGCCTTAGGACTGATTTTCTTTGAGAAGTTTCAAGAACTTTCAAATATCCCAGAGGTTTAACTATTGAATTACCTGACCACAGAACACACTTTAAAATCCGAAATAACAGGGCACCATATTATTTGTAGTATTAGCAGTCATTGTGACTGTTAGGAGTCACTGGACTTGAATCCCTGCCTCCTAAAAGCCACTAGAAATAGGACTCA
The DNA here is from genome assembly GCA_013389925.1 of Aegithalos caudatus. NCBI lineage: Eukaryota > Metazoa > Chordata > Aves > Passeriformes > Aegithalidae > Aegithalos > Aegithalos caudatus. The sequence goes on along the minus strand of WEIU01003613.1, from coordinate 291,898 downwards.
ATATAACTCAGGGAAGGGTGTAAATCATACACTCTTCCTTAAAGGAGCAGTTTCATTTAGCTGAACATAAAGATTGTTATTCCCACGTAAATAACTAACATACTTGTGGCTTAATCCCAGCCAGCAACTCAGTCACCACACAGCCACTCCCTGTCTACCTCCCTGCCCCAAGTGGGGAAAAAAAAATTGGAGAAAAACAGTAAACTTCACAGGTAGAGGTAAGAAAAGCTTAATAACTGAAACAAAATAAAATAGGTTAATAATAGTAATTGCAACATAAAGGGAAGAGGGAGAGAGAATTAAAACCTGAAAGAAACAAGTGATGCACAGTACAGCTGCTCACTGAGCAATACCCAACCCTTTCCCCAGCAGGAACTGGCAGCTCCCAGCCAACACTTGCCAGTTTATGTATTGGACATGATGTTCTGTTATGGAATCTCCCTTTGGCCGGTTCAAGTCAGCTCTCCTGGACATGATCCCTCCCAGCTTCTTCTGCANTAATAACTGAAACAAAATAAAATAGGTTAATAATAGTAATTGCAACATAAAGGGAAGAGGGAGAGAGAATTAAAACCTGNAACATCAGTGTGTTATCAGCATTAGACTCATGCTAAATACAAAACACGGCACACCAATTACAAGGAAAAAGATTAATTCTATTCCAGCTGAAATCAGGGCAATACTAAAGCAAAGAACAAAAGCACAGGGCAAAAAATTCTCCTCCACTATCTTCTGTTTGTACCTCTTTACTTTCCTCAGCCTTCTATGGTTGGACAATTAACTCAATTATCTAATTTCTGTACTATTAAGAGATAAATGCATTTAAGGTTTTGCAGCTGCATTCATAAAAGAAAGTAAAATTGTGAAAGTATTTCAATGATCCTACACAAACTTTTGCCTTAACTAAAATTTGACTCTGATAGCACCATCTCAAAAACTTAATTTAGTCAATTACCATACAGTGGAGAAAATTAGGAAAAATCTAGGAGTTTTCCCCTGTGGATAGCAACTTCAATCAACACCCACTGTCCATTACACAACTGGTACTTGTCACACTGGAAGGGCCTGATAGCAGGCTCACTTATGATCTTGTTGATGCACTTTATCACTTGTAAACAATTATCACTCATCAGCCTCACACCAGCTTAAAAACACATTCAGTGAGTACTGCTGTCAAAGCCAGCTCTCTCTACAAACACTGAGAGCATTTCTTTTCTCACTTTTGAGCAGCAGCCTGCCATCTCCAGCTGCCAGAACACACTGTGGGGGCATAGCACAAATAGGGCAAGGAAACTGAACAAACTCCATGAGGAAGGCACTGTGAGTACCCTCTTTTCAAAGAGCACTGAGGTGGATCGAAAGTCTGAGTCTGGATCACAGCCCAGACCAAACAGCTGTGTCAGCACAACCACAACAGCAAGCTGCAGGGTATTGAGAAGTTTATGTTCAGTCACACTACTTCAGGAAACAACAATACTTCAACATAGGCAGTTCCTACTCAACTGACATACGGTTAATCTGCATGTCAACACTTGGGTTTAGGAAATGAAATTATCTGCCCAAACAACATCCTGCTTTTAGAGTGTGCCTCTGGTATAGCCAGCTGTTGTGGATAAATTCCTAGTAGCAGGATGCAATGACTAGTCAAAGTTGTTGCTATTAGCTGCCTGCAGCTACCTGGACAACTCTCTTGGTGAAGCTTTGCAGTCCAGAGTATTAGAACTTAAAGTTAGAGCAAGGCTAACTCAATCAGCTGGACTGGAAATCACAGTGACTCAGAGGCTGATTCATAAGCAATGTCCTTGCCTCAGAGTAACAGACTGGGGACAACACCAGCATCAACCTTTTAACCTTAATCCACTGCCACGTGCTGCTCAAAACTGCCAGCCAGGCAGGTGTAGTATTATACACCTTGTACCACCACAGCTAAAGTTCAAGGCAACAGCAGAGGGAAGCACCGGACAAACTCAACTCCTGGGTACAACTCACCTAGGCAACCTGCCTTGCTGGGCTAACTCAACTCAACAATGATGGAGAGAAGTTCAGTTTTCCAAATGTATTAAACCAATGTACCAAATTCCCCACTCTGTCCTCTCTTGTCATGTGTTTTTCTAAGAATTTAAACTTTTCCAAGATCAGAGGCAACACTGCCTATTCACCAAAACATGTAGAATGGAAACGGTTGTCCGAAAGAACTTCATTCCTTAGATTATCATGATATATGAGGCCCCTGCTAGGTTCAAGAAACCATATTCAGTCATGGGAAACAACCTGTTCACTGATAAAAACAGACTGTCAATGTAATTGCATCAACACCTCCACAACTGAGCAGAGTAGTGACAGTGTGCCAATAAATCTGATATGTGCCGCACATCATCATCCCATTCACAGCACAGGAAAAAGTTGCAGACAATCTTTTACTTTACACAGATGGGAAATCATAACGATGTGTTCCCTAAAAGGCCATGGGATGGTTGGCCTGTTTCACTTGCACATTGTCCCAGTGGGTGCGCAGTCAAATAAAAGAGCACACACACGTATTCTTCTTCCCAATCACTTCCAGTTGATGCTGAAATCCCACTCTCAGTCTAACAGCAATGCCTCAAACCCCTCATAACTGGAACTAAATTGTCAGCTTCTAAATTTCCACCAGGCCAGACTGTCAGTTCTACCCCAGTGACTTCAAGCTGCTGAGCTTTCAACTAAGCCACACAAGACGAAACACCAATAGCAGCTCATGGTTCTCTGAGCCACACAAGCACATCACTCCCTAACCAAGGCTTTTACAGGCTGAGCTCCTAACACTATAGCAATCATCCACTCCATCTACATGTCCAATCCCACGTAGTCTCCCACAATAGGAGCCTGCAGGTCCTCTGCAGTTGAAATTACCCCAACATCACATTCATCCCTCACTGACAGAGCCCTACAAGCCAATAGGGCTCACCCAAAATGCTGTGCTTGTAGTCAAGCTTAGGTGCTAGTCACAAAAGACACACCTCTTCCCTGCTCAGCTTCTAGCCTCAGTTTCAAAGAATCACAGAATCAATGAGGTTGGAAAAGACCTCTGAGATCATCGAGTCCTACCTATGACTGGACACCACCGAGTCAGGGGTGTAGGTCCTGAGCAGGTCCTCCACTAAGTTGCAGGTCCATTCTTTTCTTAAATACCTCCGGGTGACTCCACCACCTCCCTGGGCAGCCTACTCCAATGCCCAATTACCCTTTGTGCGAAGAAATACTTTCTAATGTCCAACCTAAATCTCTCCTGGAGCAGCTTAAGACTGTGTCCTCTTGTCCTGTCACTTGTCACCAGGGAGAAGAGCCCGACCCGGCTACAACCAACCTCCCGTCAGCAGTTGTAAAGTGTGATAGGATCACTCCTGAGCCTCCTTTTCTCCAGCCTGTACAACCTCGTTCTCTCTATTGATTCCCTTACAAGTTTCCGTAAGCTGAACGCAATTTCCCCATTTCCTATATATTTAGTTGCCCCGGGATTTCACAGCTGGGTCGCAGTGAAAAGGACTTACGACCCTCCCTTCTCTCCTAGGTCACTTTGGCTTTGAAATCCCGCGTGCCCCCTACAAACAGTCACATACCCAATACCTCTCCCCAGGCCAAGCACCCCTCACACTCACCAGCGGAGCCCCCACACAGCCTCTGCCACGGCCACAGAACCCCACCTGACCCACAGCGCCGCATCGACTCCATGCCAAACCCTCCGCAAGGCCGCCTCGCTGGCCCCTGGCGGCCCCTCCCGCGGTGGTCCCCTCACACCAAGCCTCAGGCAAGGATACAGCCACAGCCCCAGCTCCAGCGAGCACCACCACCCAAACCGGCGGCCTCCACCGCCATCTTGAAACAGCCGCCACTCCCCACATACCCCCAGCCCCCCCCCGGCTCTCGCCGCCCATTGGCTATCTTCGCCGGAGCCATGCTGTGGTTTTCGGGGCATGCCGGGAATCGTGGTTCTCTGAGCGCTGGCCGCCGCCATGGGCCGACCGGGACACCATCCGGGAGAACTATTATTCCCAGCGTGCTCTGCGGCTACGGGGCAGTAGGAGGGACAGAAAGGCATTGTTCTCTGTCGGGCTAGACAGAAGCAGGAGGGTCCTAGGGAGGATGGAGGAAAAACTCCCCACCGGCATCAAGCCCTACCTGGACAAGCTCACCCTGGGTGTCAAAAGGATATTGGGTGAGTGGCGTTGAGCTACAGCCCCACGGGGCGGGGTCAGGCCGGGGGCGGGGGGAGCCACCGGTTGTCACGGCCTCTCCTGTGAATCTCGCAGCTGAGCAGCCTACGCACAGACACATCTTTATTTTTGGAAGCAACGGCAGGAATCCCGAATCTCTCGACTTTAAGAGTTTCTTAAACATCAGAGAAGGAGAAGGTGGTGTTTTATGAAAAACCATGGGTGTACTGAATGTTAAAATGTGTCAAGAGACCGCAAAGATCATGCAGTCCCAACCCTGATGGCACAGTCAGCTTCCACTAGACCAGATTGCTCAAGGCCTTATCCAGCTTGGCCTTGAACACTACCAGGGATGGACATCCCTAGCTTCTCTGAACAAGCCTGCCAGTGTATTACCACTCTCAAAGTAAAGATTTTCTTCTTAATACCCAACTCAAATTTCCCCTCTTTCAATTTGTATCCATTACTCCTTGTCCTGTCACTGCAGTTCATGATGAAGAGTCCCTCTCCAGCATCCCTGTAGGCCCCGTCCAGATACTGCAATGTTCCTATGAGGTGTCCACAGAACCTTCCCGTGTAAATTGTGCCTAATTTTGATCCTCCGTGGTAGTGTGGGGTCAACAGGGAATATGCCCCATGAAGAGGAATTCAGCATGATGCAGTGTTCTGGTAGAAGGCCGGTTTGTGAATCTGCTCAGGATCAGATCCCCGTAAATAGTTGCCCTGCATCTCATTCCCGCAGTGTGAGATTGTCCCGCAAAATGCCCTGCTTACCATTTCCAGGTTTTGCCCAGATCTTGAGCCTTCTTGCATGCCCTCAGCTCCCTTTGAAATTCAGCAGGACTGTAAGGTATCCAAAGGAAGGATTCTCGGACAAAACTTATATCAGCAGATCACAAGGATTTGTGCAAGTATTTGTGTGTGCAAGGGATTTCAAGATTAGACCTTTCATACCTCAGCAGCTGTCTTATTTGTAAGGCTGGAAAGCCATACATCTATCCCAGACCATGTGTACAATGAGATTACAAGTTTCAGTCTTGGAATTTCTTCCTGGGAATTTTAGAGCCAACAGTGAGCTCTGTAATTATCTCACCCCAGCATGACATTGCCGGACAGTGAGTTCCCCTGGTAAATTCAGTGTATCTGTAGTTGCACATGGGTTTGGATAGCTGCTCAGACAGATGAGATTAAAAATCAGAGTTAAATTCCTTCTCTAAGCTTCAGCGAGGACAGGACTTCAGCCTCAATCTCTGATCAGTGTTGTCATACTGTTGCAAATTAGGCCACGAAACTCCAATATTACTGGAAATTGGCCAATCATTTTATTAAAAAATGTATGACTACCAGGAACAAGGGGTTTGAGCGCACCCTTCTCAACAAGCCAGATGCAAACTGAACATACAGCGCTGCATGGGACACCTCCTAGGGACACAACATTCATCAGGAGTGACACCTTCTGAGGGTTGTCAGTTCTCTTTTACAGTCTCTGTTCCCTCATGGATTGGTGAGTTCTGGATCCTCGGTGTCATTGGTCCATTTACCGGGGCTTTTCAGTCTTCAGCGAGACTCACTCTCAACCAATCGTTTATTNTTCAGCGAGACTCCCTCTCAACCAATCGTTTATTCCCGCCATAAGATTATTGGTTGGCTATGTCCGCCAATGTGGGTTCAGGGTTGTGGTCCTGGTGTTAAGGTGAGAGGGGGAGCAAAGGGTTTCCCCCTCCTTTTCCCCTTCCTGTATCTTATCTAAGCAGCTTTACCATTTTTTCAACAATGCTACAGCTGTAACCACTTGAAGTTTCAATAGGCACTTAGAACCGTACAATGCTGCAATCACAAACTAGCACTTTAACCACATTATCACAGTAACTGCTTACACCCGTGTACAAAACTGCAAGAACCACCTGAAACCATACAGGTACAAATTGAAATGAAACTTACAAGGTACATAATTAAACCATTTAACAAAAAGTTCAGCTTCTAGTGTCTATAACAATACTGACTTATTATTGGACTTCTTGAGAGGTGGGTGGGTGGATTTTTTTTTCTGTTTGTTTTGTTAGTTGTGAGGTCAGGATAACATTATATCTACTGTGTGAAGGAAACTGATGATCATTACATCAAAAGCTTCTTTGTGATGCCTTAAATTTTGACTTTCATATTTTTGAGATTCTGTAGTACATTAATATATAACTCTGAACTTTTATACAAAGTGTTAGCAAGTTCTCTTCAGTTTAGTTAAAACAATCCTTTTCCAGCCAGAGAACCAAGGACACCCCTTTGCAGCTTTGGGCAGAAAAAAGTATAAACAACAGCAAATTGAGGAGAGCAAACTGGGAGGATGGGACTTGATAACCTGAAGCTGTAATTGGACAATTAACCCCAATATGTAAATGGACCAAAACTTACATAAGTGTGAAAACGTGGGACCCATCAGCCATCTTGGGTGGAGCCACAGCTGGACTCTTGTACTGCCCCAGGTGTATCTGTGAAGGCCTTTTTAATAAATACCTACTTTATTCCTTTAACACTGTCTAGCCTCTGTTCCTCCAGGTTGCCTCACAAGGCACCATTTGAAGTAGCTCTTTTTAAAACATGATTAGCCCTGCCCACATTTTCACCACTCTCAGGTGTGTGAGAGCTGTGAGATGTGGACTGTGTCCAAATGTTTATATGTATAAACTGTTTTGGGTAAGTGTGTTGTGCAATACAGCAACATCCATCACAATGATGTTTTACTCTACTTCTTTTCTCTGACTCTCCATATCTGGGAATTTGACGTATTTTTTCCAGTGAAGTTGTCCAAGGCATTTCAACTGTGCCACCAAACAGAATTGCTTAGCTAACTGGGAAACATTACCACTCTGTTCAGTGCTTGTTTCTTTCAAATAACAAATAGTAGTATTTCAAATAACAAAGGGTATTCAGAACAACACCTTGCTCAGTATTTAATACTACTAGAAACTATCTTTCTTTAAATCTTTGGAAAGTCTCATGAAGTTACTAGATATTTTCTGCCTAATGTAAGGTACAATTAGTCATTGTTTTGTTAGTTTGGGCTTTTTTATTTAACTATAGTTTCTGTGGAAGCCTCTACAAGAAGGGATTTTTCTCACAAGCGTTGTGGAGATTATATCTTGAGGGAAAAAAGGGAGAGATCTTTCCCATTGCCAATATGATTAATTTTGCTGAAGTTCTGTGAGTAACAGAAAATCCCAGAAAGATTTATTATTCATAATTAGATCAGAGTGGAAGTGTTAGCTCTTCTAGACTGCTGAGGACAAAACCATACTTCACTGTTAGCACTCTCTATTACATAAGAACATAGCTATTCAAACATTTTTAAATTATGCTGAGTGTTTAGCCAACTTACAGGCAGTATTAGCAGTACTGTGAAGACTGAAAATCCTGTGATTTCCTGCTTCAGCTTTGTGTCATACCGTTACATTGACTATTTCTGATTCATACTGCAAAGTGGTTTTGGAAACTTCCAGATGAAATGTCCTGAAAATAAGGCAGAGTTTACTATCATCTTGATTCAATTAATTGATAGGGTGGAGTCACCTGAAAAAGTTAAACTTTATCAGTATCTAGGTGCCACTGAAGTGGCTTCTTCATTTCTTCCATCTGGAAAGAAAAGCAACTCATGGCAAAGTTAACCCTAAATGTTCAATGGAGCTCCCATCCATACCTGTGCACATCTGTTAAACATGGTGTTCAGTTTACCCACAGTATATTTTTAATATAGTATTTGGTCTTTTAAGATGGAATTTCTCTTTCTTTTGATCTTGGATTTGGTTCAGACCTCTTTAGAAGTTACATTCTCTTGTTCCTAGACATCTTCTTTAACTGATATGATATTTAATCTTCTGTCATCCCAGCCAAAATGTTGTGCATGATGAATTAAATATCCCTGCTGTTTTCTTTGATTACAGACAGAACAATTACTCTGTTATTATAATCTCCTCGACTTGTCATAACGTTTGCATAGCTTAGATGGAAAAGACCAGTTAGGTAATTGATTCACTCTCTTCTTCAGACAGCTTATATTTGAGCAAGAGACAGATCGCCCTGCCTTGGACCCACCTACCAGAAGTGAAACTTGGTGAAATATCAGTGTCTTCTGTGTGTTGGAAGTTCCCCTTGGCCAGACAAATTTACCTATGTGATCAACTATGATATTTTTTTAATGTCTTTTAACTTGGAGTTTGTTTTTCTGATGCCGTGTTTTATCTTTTCAGCTGTCTGACAATGTAACAGTATTTCCAACTGAAGTGAAGTTTAGGCTTCCTGAAACTGAGTGCTGCTCTTCCACCAACAGAACAGATGGACAATGCTACTGATAGAATTAAAAGCCTGGCATTTAAGATAAAAAACAAACCAAAGCTCTCTAGTGCCTGCCTTTCCTGTCTGGTGCACTGTGTATGTTTTACCAGAAAGCAATTGTAATGTGTGCGACTGCTTTAGGGGCTAAAACTTTCACAGCAGAGCCAGTCTTGAAAGCCCTGCATAGTTATCACTGCTATTCCATGGCCCTGTCTGCTGGGCTTGCAGTTTCCACAAGAAGTTAGTAGTCTCTCTGGACTTTATCCAGAGAGAATTATCTTAGTGGGAATTATTTCACTGGCAGTGAATGAAGTAAAACATTACAAAATAGTGTAAGAGAGTCTGTTCTGCCATCATACACCTCAAAGCACCATGTGGATTAGTATCTTAACATTTATATGGCATTCTTTCCCATGAAATATTCAGAAGATTTTTATAGATTGATACAAATTCAGTGTTCATAGCAAATTTTCATGTGTCTAGCTGAGGTTCCAGAGAGGTGATGTTTGCTCAGGCAGATCCCTTCTGCAGGATTCGGTTCTGTGTCTGTCCAAACCCACTGAATCCAGAGCTGGAGTGTTCCTGTCCTTGTGGAATAGGGTTTTTAGCAGTTCAGAACAGCACTGCACTACATCTTGTCCCCAGCTGAGGATATCCTACCCAACAGAAACCACAGAGCGTGCTTACAAATAAAGATTTGTCCCCCTGTAAGAGTTTGCCTCAAAACCGACCACTGATTTTTTTTTTTTTTTTCTTTTTTTCCATGAAACCTCTGCAAAAGATCACACCTTGAAGACAAATTGTGTGTGCTTATATCATAGCATCATAGAATGGTTTATGTTGAAGGGACCTTAAAGATCATCTTGTTCCAACTCATCCACCCTGGGCAGGAATGCCACCCACTAAATCAGTGTATGTGTAGATATATCATGATACATGCATATATATCTATTTAAAAAAAAATCAAAGGATAACATTTTGTGCAGCGCTAGTCATTCTTATACCAACACTTGCAGAATACAGTTACAGACAGAAGAAAGTGACTGCTCAGGCACAAGCACATCTTGAAATCCTTAATGCCTTTTCCCTGGCTGTCACTCAGATTAATTTGCAAAATTATCTGTCTCAGTGTTGGCATCACCCATGCCAGCTGCAAACATGCCCCTCTTTTCCTTTCAGAGACTTCCCCAGGAGTTGCTGAAGTGACTTTTGTGGAAAAGGAGCCAGCTGAATGCCACACAATCATCTCTTGGGAGCAAGTGAGTATTTTCCTGATAAAACTGCAGTGAGGTCAGTTTGAATGTGCAGCATGGAGAATGTCAAATATAATGGCAACCTTGGGTTTATGAGACAGCTTGTTACAAAGTTTGATGTACAGTGCAGCCTAAACAGGTGTTGGGTTTTCTTCATCAGGTATCACCCTTTTAGGTGTCACATGCACATGATCAGTGTGGGTACATTCAGCATGACAGCTCTAAAAAGCAACCACATAACTGTAGTAGGCAACTACAGTGGTGACTCAGTGCAGAGCAAACATTTTCCTGCCTCAGGTCTAAAAACATTTTCCAGGTCCCTTTCAAACAAAATGAAGCAGTACTTTATTATCCAGGGCAATTAAAGGTAAAGGCCTCAAACTGGCAAATAACACTGAGCTACCCAGTTTGTTCCAGTTATCTGTTTCTCTTTTTAGTCTCAGCCATTTGCTTCAATTTCTCATATCCTTTTTATTCACCTCCTCTTTGGCTACCCAGCCCAATCTTTTGGCCAGGTCATGTCCCGTTGCCTGTTCTAGAAGACTATGAAGGACACATGATACCTTCACTGTGTATTATCTGACCCTACTGCATCAGTCTATATGATCAGAGGGCTCCTGAAAACTGTTGTGTGACTCTCATGGGCAGAGGTGGCATTTTCACTCCCTTTTTGGAATATACGTATCTCAATTAATCCCATGGCCATGGTGGAATAACTGTTTGGTGGGTATTGCTTGCATAGGGATGGGACAGTAGAAGCTCTCTGGCATTTGGAAAGGGACATGGCAGAGGACGGAGTTGCTTGAGTCATCCTCCCTCTGCTCTCACCTTGGCTGTGGCCTAAAGCAAGTTCTCCCAGAGACTACCCTTGTTATCCTGCATAAAATATTTTCCCATTTGACACCTTGCCATTTATTGTTTTTCCTAAACAGTGAGGAAAACATTACACTAGTTTTGGTTAATGTCCTATTCCAATTAGTGACATTTATCAAGAGCATATATAATATATATTTATATATATATATTCCAGGTTGGAATGTATGTGGTGTAAACCTGTGTGTTACTTACTGAAACTTGTCCAGAAGTCAGCAATTGAGGTCAGGGAGAAACGTCCTGTTTTTCAGGTTTATGTAAGCTGATCCCTGATTTCCTGTAGCTGTTCAGGTGTTGGGTTAACTGAGCTAGAAAGTTTGGGGCACCATGACTGTAAGCCAGCTCAGGTCTGGGAGCACACAGTGATATTTCCTCCTTCTTCTGTTGAATGGAGAGGACTGCTTCTCCTGGACACAGTGCTCATTCCTCTTATTTTCTGGTACTGCTTCTTCTCTAAAGTAAAATGGGTTTATTTCAAATGAGCTATTCTTGTAAAGGCAAACAAATGCTGTAGTCAAAACACTTCATTCAAGAGAAGTCAAAACAAAATTTCAGTTCCCAGCCACCATTCCCCACATCAATGGACTAAGTCAATTGTGGAAGTAAATATTGAAAGTTAAATGAGTAGTTGAGTTGGACTTCTAATAGAGAAGGACTTGGCTGTCTATTTCTTTGGTTCCAGTTGCATTGACAAATTAGACAAAACTCCCTTCTCAAGCTGAAAGGTAACTGGATTTTTTCCTTTTTTTTTTCCTCTGGAGCTCTGACTAACCCAGTTTACACAGTTCCAGGACAAAATGCCCTGCCATGATGATTAGGTGTAATGCACTCAACAATTTACAAAGCCGTTCCAGGATGAAGTTGTACCTCATTTCTCCTGAAACTTACCTTTCTTGAATTTGGATACGTTTGTTTTTATAGGATTTTTGGCCACTAGGTGGCAATACTTACACACATAATCGTTTCTCCATGGCTCAGGTTTTTAACAAGATATTAAAGAGTGTATTTTTAACTTCCCTCTATGTTTTTGGTTATGAAACTATTTGCAGGACATTTTCTGTGATGTAGGAAAAACTGGTGAAACAGTTCCCAAAACAACATTATTTTCCCCCCAACAACTTCTCTCTCCGTTGAGACTCACCAAATAAAAGCTTTATTCTTTAGATTATTGTTTAATGGAATAAATTTTTCCAGCCCTATTTTAGTTTTTCAGGGAACGATTTTTGTACTGAGAAAAAAAATGTATGTTCAGAAAGTGTTCAGAAGCTCTTAAAAGGAAATCAACCTTTTAAAAATTACTAATTAACATATTATTTTATTCATTCATTTTTTGTTTCCATCAGCCATGTTTTCTAAATTGTGCTATGCCATGTTTGTGTTCCTATATAACTGAATACTGTCATGTTTTAAAATCTTACCTTGTTGAGATTTAAAACATCTTTAAAATCTTAAGCTTGTTGAATGTCCCTTAGCTGCCAGGAACCTTTGCAGGGGAAGCTGAGCTTCATGACAGGAGTTAGTGCAGTAAGGCTGTGTGAGACAAAAAGAGATTTTTCCCAAAGAAAGAGCTGCTAAGTGTAACATGTCAGGAAATGAAGCTTGAAATCACTCCTGAAGAATTTAGTGGAAATCAACACACTCACAAAATGTTTAAGGTATATGATTGCCAAGTGTATTTACATGGGTATAGCTTTGCTTCTCCTAAAATTGTAAGCAGTTCAATATATTTTAATAAAACCAGGTTTTTTTTAAATGTTTCCTCATATTTAAACCTACTAAGATGTTATCATTTCCCCAAGGAAGAGAGACGAGAAGTACAAGAAGCAGTAGAAATAGAAGTTACTTGCTCACCAGAAAACCAGTATATTAACTGTATATCATCCTAAGAATCCTTTCCCGCTCCTAAAATTATGCTGGCAATGGCCCTACTCCCCTCCACATGCAATTTTTAGAAACAGGTATTACACTAAAATACTGCTAGGAGGCACTCTGGTGTAATGTCTGAATCACATTTTCTTTCTTGCCTCAACTAGAAGAAAGATGAGTCACTCACATCATGTTTTGGTTTTCAAAAATTAAAAATTTGCATTTTGTTACAGGGACACAGAGGTAGCTGAGACCATTTTCTTTTGTCCTTCTCACTTGTTATTTGGCAGAAAAGGCTGACCCACACCTGGCTTTCAGGGACTTTCAGTACCTTTCAGTTGGTAGAGAATAAGAAAGTCTCCCACAATCTCCTCTTCTCCAGTCTGAACACCCCCTGCTCCCTTAGCCACTCCTGCCAGACTTGTACTTCAGACCCTTCCCCAGCTCTCTTTTTGCCTTTCAGTGTAGCCCCCTCAGAGTCTTTCTTGCTGCAAGGAAACAAAGCTGAACACAAGATTCCAGGTGTGGCCTCACCAGTGCCCCCAGCACAGGGGGTGGGCACTGCCCTGGTCACACTATTGCTGACACAAGCCCGGTGCCATTGGCCTTCTTGGCCACCTGAACACACTCCAGCTCATGTTCAGCCACTGGAAACCAGCACCTGCAGGTCCTTTCCCACTCAGCATCTGCAGGTCCTTTCCCACTCAGCAGCTTTCCAGCCACTCTGTCCCAGCCTGGAGCTGCAGGGGTTGTTGTGACACAGGGACAGGACCCAGCACTTGGCCTTCTCAAACCTCACACAGTCGGCCTCATCCCTGTCCTGATCCCTCTGATCCCTTCCTGCCCTCCAGCAGATCAACACTCCCAACCAGCTTGGCATTGCTCTCAAACTGACTGAGGGTGAACTTGATTCCCTCATTCGGATCATCAGTAAAGATAAAAAACAAGGCTGACACCAGAACAATCCCTGAGGGGCAGCACTAGTAACTGACCTCAGCTGGATGTAATTCCATTCACCAGGACTCTTTGGGTAGGGACATGAGTTTCAGCAAACAGCACACCTATCCAAGCCATGAGCAGGCAATTTCTCCAGGAAAATGTTGTGGGAATGGTGTCAAAGTCTTTACTGATGTCTGGGCAGACACATCCCTGGATTTTCCCCTCATCCACTAAGAGGCTCACCATGTTCTAGAAGGAGATTGTGTTGGGCAGTTATGGCTTTTACAAACCCATGCTGGCTGGGCCTGATCCCCTGGATCTCCTGTACATGCCATGTGATAGGCACTCAGGAGGACTCCATGAGCTTCCCCAGCACCAAGCTCAGGCTGATAGGTTTGTAGTTTCCCAGTTCTTCATTCAAGCCCTTAGACACAATCCAGGAGCCTCCTGAGTTGCTCCCTCTGTACTGCTTAGTTTTTCCAGCACATTTCTGGAATGTTATCCTCCTTGCTTCTACTGCATCTCTTTTGGACTCCAAATATGCACACAGGGTGTGCATCTTCAACTGTCCTTCTTGGCATCCTTCTTGTCCTCCCTTAACATCAGCCAAGCCTGCCATCCCTGATCTCCCATGAGAACAGGATCTACCCACTTGATTTGAGCTTAACTGCCTATTTGAGCTTGGTTTGTGGCTGTGACTGTGGGAGAGGTGGGGAAGTAGATGCAGCAGGGCCAGTGCATGAGGAAAGCTATCTTTCTTCAAGCTGCATAATGAGGAACAGGCTGGAGGACTTTGGCAGGTAGATAGCATTTCTTACAGTGTTTCCCCTCTTGTTAAGCTTTACAACACATTGAAAAACTGGCTGCACAACAATATCCTCAAGTGAACTTTTAAATCCTGTTCTCTGCAGCAGGGGATCAAGTCTACTCCAGCCCCAGAAAACCAAGGTGATCTCCTGGGAGACCCCCAGGTCAGATTTATTAAAGGTATAAAAAGAACATCTCAATACATAACATAAATTAATACCAGCATTCACTGGCAGGTAGGACAAACCAGCCATGAAACTGCAGGACATTAGGAACAGAGAAAGATGGCTGCTAATGTGGTCTGATACTTGGAAGCCCTAAGAAGTGACATGAATGCCTTCCTTCTCTCCCCAGAAGTTAGATAAAAGTCATTCATATTTTTAGAGAAGTCTCTCTAGAGCTATATGTTTTGATTGCTTTCTGGTTTTTAGCATATTTGCTTGAGAGGCATTGTTTCAACAGTGTTTCAAGTGAATTGCCATATGTCAGGATTCTTAGCTTTGGGTCCAGTTCTGATCAGATCCTGGCAGCAAAAATCAGATTCTAATATTTTTCTCTGTACTCAATGGACTCTGCTTTCTTGGGAGACTATTTGGAGATAATACCGAGAACAAACAAAAGAAATAGACCTCATGCACCATATTAAGCACTTGGGATATTTTGTTTTATGAGCTGATGAGTGTAACCAGATAACTGCAATGAAAAGAGCTGCTTGCCAGGGCCGTGGTTAAGCCAATTATGACATTATTTAGGAACAGCATATTTTATGGAGCTGAGAACTACCAGTTGAGCAAGAGGAATACAGAGTTTGTTAAGTCATTTTTGATACATAGTGGCTCATTTCTCTGACTGCTGTCAGATTACTGTTCCCATGTTATATGGTCATGTGACTAAGCACAATATGACAGATCAGTTGATCCTTTCCATCAGATGAGAGAAATGGGTACTAATGAAGCTTTCTACTTACAGGCCTTTTCCTATAGACGCCAGACCCACTCTGGGACTGCATTTTCTACCCATGTATTTTGTATCATTTTTTGGAAACTCATGCAGAGGAACATGGTTTAGAGAATCTTGAAATAAATTCAGAGAGAATGCAGAAACATGCACATATTGATATTGTTTAAAGGGGGGATTCAGAGCAGAAAACCTACTTAGATGTGATTTTTCTCTTGTCCAAGTCAGCTATATTTGCTAAATTGGTCTGTGCCTGAGTTGTAGCAGGATTTATCCGGATACTATGGTGGATGTTTTAAAATCTTAGATTTTGTCACCCCAGTGGATCTGGTTCTCCTGCTTGAATACCAACACCCACTGAAGCCAGGAAACCCATTCACATGTGTTTTTACTGCTGCAATGAATTAGTTCAGATTGGGGGATTTGAAATGTAAAAGTGATATGTAAACTTTTGTACTCTCCTGAGGCTTTATATCAGGTCTGTCATACTTTCTTTCTTCATAGTTTTAGCCATAGTCACTGTGCTTACAGGTACAGCCCGAAACTGGATGTGATGAAAGCACAGCACAAAATCATAAATATTTAGGGCTGAGGAGAACCACAGAAGAAGGTGTGTTTGTTAAAGGCATTTGAAGAACTTCAGATATGTCCATGTGGTTTACTAATCGCCTTACACTTACCACCAGGTCTTCAGCCATGCACAGACTCTTGTGGTAGTATAGTAAATTCTTCTGAAAAGAGCCTCTTTAGTGTCAGGTTATATGCTTTAAGATCTGTATACCCTGAAGATTTTCTCTATCTGGATTAGGAAAGCTCTGAGCTAGTGACCAGCTTGCTTGATGAAGCAAATAAAGTGACCTGCCCTATTACAAGCTGCAAAGCCATTAGTGTCTGGGACTAATCAGTAGCAGTAAATCAATATTAATGGATGTGCTTTAAAAGTAAGTTAACAAGCACAAGGTTGTGGGCAGTTTAGAGGATCCTACGGAGTGTGTACACCCCAGTTTAGGGGATAGAGACTGTAACAACCCAAAGAAAGTATCTGTGAATAAGGCTTTAACAGCCAGAAAGGCTGTTCTGGTCCTAGGGGAGGGAGGACATGTGGACAGGATGAGACCAGCACCTTCCCTTGCTCAGCCAGCAGCTAATGACTAGAAGCCAGCATTGCAGCTTGGTGCACAGCTGGCAGGTTGCTCTTTCTGGATAGATACATCTCTCTTCTCTTGAGATGTTAAAAATTCATGCCCCAAGTGAAGCAGAGATACTTGAACTGCATGTGCATCTTCCTTTTCCTTAGCTACTGGTTACTAGAATATTCTGTCTTTATTTAATGAAACTTTTCCACAAGGAGACTGGTGCAGCACCTGGACAAGTCAGCATGCACAGATTGTGGAACCTCCATCATGGGACACTCCTGAGTCTCTGATTCTTTTGGAGTACTGTGGGTCACTGTTTAAATTTTGAACTCACTGGAGTCAATCTGTTTTTTTTTCTCTAGAACAGGTAACTCCTTTAGCCATGCTTGTTGCTTGTGTTATTAAAACTGGCAGGCTTCCATCCTGTTTAATTTTATGTACTTGACACTTCAGCAAGAACAGTGGATCACTGTCTGCAGCCAGTCATGTCCCCAGGAGCAGGGTCCACAAACGCCTATAGCTCTTTGGACTTCTTTTTGTTATGAGGATTAAGCCTTTATCCTTCCTTCCTTGTATTTGCAGCTTAACTGAAGAGTCTAAATTAAGAAAGGCTCCTTCCACAACCAAGACAGGTATAGAAGTGGTCTGGTTCCTAGAAACTCAAGCTCACTAGGGTTGCTTCTTTCACTGGTGGCTCAGAAGGAAGCAGGCTTAGGAGCCCCAGCCATGCACTGAAGTTTGGAGGGATGAAGCCAGACCAGCAGGTTTTGTATGTGTTTGTGCACATACACATACTGTTTTTTAAGTAAAATGTCAAATCTACTTGAGTAGGTGCAGCTTTTGAGTCTATGCTTCTTTCACCTACTTGGAGTGGAAATCCCTCAGAAGAGAGTCATTCTGCTAATATTGTTTTATTGCTTTAGTGGAATAGGTAAGTTTAGTCTGATTTAACTTAAAGCAAAACCCTACTCTTTTAAGACATATATATGAAAGGGCTGATTGTTCTGATTTATGTGAATATGGAGGGGCTCCTAATCTCAAGAGGTAATATGATGTCTCAGTTTGGAAACAATGCTATAATAATTTTGTGATTACTAATTCCTCATTGTGAAATTTTCCCAAGCTACATTTGTTAAGACTAACAGAGTCCCAAGGAATAAGAGGTTTTCTCTCAAGGGTTTAGAATTACATACTTGAACTGATTTGAGTCACCTTGGAATTAAGCAAGAAACTTGGTGGCAAATATTTCTGTATCAGTTTTTAATTGTTCTTAGGGTTTGAGGGATGTTCTGCATTTTCCCATTACATTTTGATTGTAATTTGCAGAAAAACTCCTGTGTATTACCTGAGGATTTAAAGAACTTCTATCTGATGACCGATGGCTTCCAGATGACCTGGAGCGTGAAGACGGATGGTGAGTCCCTGTGTTCCCCTCCATGACAAGCTCAATTCATTGCAGCCAGTCCTTCCTTTGCAGAACCTCTTCAATTTCAAACTTTCTGCACAATCGATATACATCTCTCAGGGCAAAATCTATTGCTTGCATGTTCTGGCCTCCCACAGAAGAGGTTCATACATAGAACACAGGCAAGAAACTAATCATGACATAAATACTCTTCTGTAATACACTGGCCATCTGTTGACACTCAGATTTAGTTGTCATTTAAACCTTATACCTTAACTCCTCTGTAGTTCATTGGTACAGAAACAGCTGTAGCTCACTATCCCATTGTAAATCTGTAGGAAGAGTCACCCTCTGACAATGCTTCTTTCTCATTAAAATGTGTATGTACATGTTGGAGCCTGATTCTGCTTTTCACCAGCTAAAGCCCAAGCTTCATTTTCTATCCTTGTTTGGTAAAAACTCAGGTAGATTGTTCACTCTGCAGCTGTTATCCTGGCTCTCATTGCCTTCAGGCAGGGTTCTAATATTGGGCTGTGGACACTGCTCACTTCTGGAAATGGGTGTAGGGTCTTCCTCAGGAAGTGAAATGACATTTCAGACACAGTTGACATCAGTGCTTTAGTACCTGTGGTGACTCCCATCATGTTTCAAGGAGGACTTGCTGTGTTATGACCTCTGAAGAGTCTTGTTTTCAAGGTTCACAGGTGCACAGAGACCAAGGCTGCTGGTACAGTTGTCTTGTTTGAGCAAACATCCAGCAGTGCCTTCTGAGATCCATCACACTGGCACACGGCTGAACAGGGTGCTGGCTGCCTTGATAATAGTCTGAGTCCTCAGAAACATGGACAAATTACAAGTCCTGTAGGATTCTTCCAGCAGCACCTGCATGTTGATGCACTGATAAGATCCTCTGTGGAAGTGGGAACCAAAAGGATGTAACCCAAACAAGTACAGTGGAAGAGTGGAGTGGAAGAGGACTAAGCTGTGAATGTGTGAGGTGGTTTCTGATAGGAAAGCAGCAGGGAAAAGAGCTTGGAGGAGGAGGCTGTAGCTGAAATTCTGTAGCCAGGATTTTTAATTTTTCACAGAACTGAGCTAACAGCTGCAGCACAGTCCTTGCCAGCAGTGTAATTCTCATACCTTCATCGCTCTGAGATGGTGTTGCATCACATGTAAGTGGGAGTCTGTGTTTGAAAAAGCCTCATTTTTGCTCATGTAGAGTCTTACTTAAGTTAAATGCCCAGGTCTGCTGGGTATAACCATTTCTTCACCCCACAGAGGTTGATGTCTGAAGGAAAAGAAACACCTCCCAGGCTTTCCTGACAGTGGATGTGGTTAATGATTGGTCTTGTTGCAGATACCCCAATGCCCCTGGGTTCCATGGTGATTAACAGTGTCTCGAAGCTGTGTCGGCTTGGGGGTTCCTCTGTGTACACTCTGCCTAGTGCCCCAACTCTCGCTGACCTGGAAGATGACACAGATGAGGATGGTAAGGCACTGTTAACAGGCTAGAAAACCTGCTCTCTCTCATCCCTTTTGTTCTATTTCTGTTAGGATATAGTACAAGATATGTGGACCAAAACACTTTCCACCAGACCAGATTGTTCAGAGCTCCATCCAGCATAGCCTTAAACACTTACAGGGTTGGGGCATCTACAGTTTCTCCAGGCAGCTTGTGCCAGTGCCTCATCACCCTCAAAGTAAAGAATTTTTTCCTAATATCTGATGTAAATCTGCCTTCTGTCAGTGTGAAGCCATTCCCCCTTATCCTGTTACTACACATCCTTGTAAAAAAGTCCCTCTCCATCTTTCTTTTAGGCTCCCTTCCAGGTACTGGAAGGCCACAATTAGGTCACCCTGAAGCCTTCTGTTTTCCGGCTGAGCAAACCCAATTCTCTTAGCACCTGAGCTAAGAGAACACCCCTCCCCCATGGCAGGGGAATTGGAACAAGATGATCTTAAATGTCCCTTCCATTCTACAATACACTAGAAATCCCTACACGCCACAATACAACATGATACAGCAACAGAAAAGGTCACTCCAGGCAGATGGATCTAGCACCTGATCTAAAGAAGGGTGTCTCTGTCCATGTCAGGGCAGTTGGAACAATATGATTGTCAAGGTCCATTTCCAACCCAAGCCATTCTGTGATTCTGTGACTCTGTCTCTTGGGCTGGATGTATTATGTATCTTACTAGTTCCCTACAGCCTTGGCAGATAGATCTGTATGCTGTGGGTGTCATGGGAATTAGTGTTATTTCCATCCTCTTTTAACAGCCTGTTTTGTCTTTTCCCTGTTTAAACTTTCACCTCAGACTTGCTCCAGTGATTCAGCTTCCAAAGTCTTTGTGTGCTTATGATGTTACATGAACAAGAGGTAACAGGTTCTGTTTTGGTAGTGAAAAGACAGCTGGAATTGGAAAAGTAATTGGTATGTACGTATAGCTATGAGGTTGCCCTGGAACACATGTCTTACAGAGTGCCTAAAAATGCTGAGAATGCTGCTATTTGGAGAGAATAAAAAAGAAAAAGAAGGCCACTCATGTTTCCAAGTTCTCACAGTCCAGCTGTAAAAATCAAGAGGATAAGAACACAGTCAAGTGTCACACCAATTTCTTAAAGGAATGCTATTTGATTTCAGTCTTGTCTCTGCATCTCTATTATCTCTTCTAGCTTCTAAATATGACTGAAAGTATTTTTGGACATTCCAGTTTGGCTGCAGTCCTGATATTACCAGCCATTATAATGAAATGCACCAAATTCTGCTTCTATTTAGTGGCTTAAACCTTCATTGATGTATTTGTAAGGTACACTGAGAAAAAAAATTACATCCTGCAGAAGTTCTCATGCTGACTTTCAAGGAAAATTCTTCTGAAGAGCACAGCTTTTATATCCCATTTCTTCCCCATCAGGTTTAGGTTTCAAAATTGCATTCTGGAGGAACTTGCAGCTACACAGTCCCAAGATCATGTTGTAGAAATACTCCATGATGGTTGAGGGTCACAAGTTGAATAAGAGTCAGATGTGATTGTTGGGAAGGATGCTGATGCAACACTACAATGTATGGAGAAATATATATCTCTGCAATTTCATTAAAGTCTTGTCCCAAGAGAAAAAGAATAAATTGTTCTCCCTGTCCTCCTTAGAAAAAAGTAAACAAGGACAGAAAAAGGAATCATGTATACAACAGAAATAATAGACTTCAATTGTAGCAGGGAAGATTGAGGATCCATGAGGAAAACTTCTAAGGGATAAGTGGCAGATTTGGGTTGAGTGCCTAGAGACTGTGCCTTCTCCAACAGTGGAGGACTTTAAGAAAAGATTAGACAAACCTCAGGAGTGACATCTGTAAATCTAGTCTTGCTTAATTCCAGGGAGGAACTAGAATTCAGCTCATCTATTTTCAGCCATCTGATTTTGACTCTGTGGTTTGTTTTCATAACAGAGATGAAATTTTTTCTCACTTTTTTTTTTTCTTAGTATTATTTTAAACATAGGGAACTTAATAATTTCCAAGAAGTATAGATGTAATAGTTCGATTCACTTATTCATCAGCTAATTTATTAATGTATAAAACAGATTGACTCTTTGCAACTAATCACAGTCAGTTTTCCAAACATGTTTAATAATTTTTTTCCTTGATTTCAGGTAATGGAGACAAACCAGAGAAGCCACACTTTGATTCTCGTAGTCTTATCTTTGAATTAGACCCATGCAATGGGAATGGGAAAGTTTGTCTTGTTTATAAGTATGTTGAACCAGGTAAGACTGAAAAAAGAAAAGTTAGCTATCTCTTGTTGTGGATTTCATCTGGAGAGTTATCTTGTATTTCTGATCTTCTTTGCAATTCATAGGTGAAACCTTTACTGGGATGTCCTGTGTGCACTGAAGTCAGGGGCTAAATCTTAACTAGACCTAACATTTTCACTCCTTTTAGTGTTGGAGTCTGAGTTATAACTTATGATTTCTGCGTGCATAGAAACAGGGAAGTATTTACATGTGACCTACAGACAATTGTGTTGAAATAATACAGAGCTCCACTAATCCGGTTGCTTGGATGTCTTGGAACAAAGCCATTACATTTTTTCTGAGAAAGGGTATAACTCTGCTTAGAAACAAAATGTAGATGGTAAGAAAAGCTGAGACAGAATTAGACTGGGTCTTCTACCTTGTGAGTGGATGCTGAGCCTGCAGGTGCTAACTAGGCGCACAGGAAGGGTTAATGGGAAAGTGAGATATGGGAGCTGAGCTGTTTGTTGTGACAGATAACAGAGATAATCTGTTAGAGAGTAGTGAAACACCCAAGGCACTTGTAAAGTAATTGTCATCTGACACAGTGGACAGGTCACTAGATGTATGTGTGTTTACTGTGTAGGGTTATACAATTGCAATATACAGGTTCTTAAAAAAAATCTTGTGCCTTTCACTGTGTGTGACTACAATTGCCATGGCAGGAAGTTCTTGTCCTCTTGCCTTCCAGTGCTAGGACATTCAGCACATGCAGTGGATAACTTGGGCAAGGGAAAGAAACAGGTGTAGATGCCAACACAGGGGAAGTCTGTTTAAATTACCATGTTCAGCATGTCAATCTCCCAAGAAAGTAACTTCTTTTTCTGCTACAAAGAATGTCACCACCAGAGAAAAATTTGATCACTGTGGAAAGATTTTGCAAAATGTGTTTTTGTTGCAGCACATACTCGCATGACTTCCATACTCTGGACTCTATTCAATAACCCAGATGACTGACAATTGAGTTAGTTGCTTTTTACTTTGTGGGGCAGATAAATGTTTGCCATAATTGTACTTTGAACATATACTACAAAGTTGCTGATGGCATAGAACGTTCGATGTAGCGTGTCACTCCAGGCTGTGAAGGAGCAGCATTGCATTCATTGTCCAGCACACAGCTAGTCAAATGCCCCATGCAGTGAGTGAACACTTGCTGATGGGTTGGATGCAAAAGGTTATAGTAAATAGGGCTAAAGAGTACATCGTCATCATATCAGGCTGACAGCTGGTCACTGGTAGGGTTCTGCAGGGCTCCATCTTGGGCCCAATGCTCTTCAATGTCTTCATGAACAGCTTGAACACAGGGCAGGAAGGAGTACTAAGTTTGTCCATCATACTAAATTGGGAGGAGCTGATGTCTCCCTCAAAGGCCCTGCAAAGATACCTCAACAAACTGCAACCACCAACTGTATGAAGTTTAACAAAGACAAGTTCTGGATTCTGCACCTGGTCTGGAACAAGCCTGGATGTACATAAAACAGCCCTTCTGATGAGTGTGTTATGTCTCCCCCCTGACATGGTCGGGGTTAATCTTAGTACTGCAAAGCAACAGTGTAATTTGTGATTGTTTTATTTCTAGTGATCTCCCCAGACACAGAGATCTGGTTCCTGGACAGAGCTCTGTATTGGCATTTCCTCACCAAAACCTTCACAGCCTACTACCGCCTGCTCATCACCCACCTGGGTCTCCCACAGTGGCAGTATGCCTTCACCAGCTATGGGGTCAGCCCCCAGGCCAAGGTAGGACAGCAGCATCCAGCCTGTCAGTATTTTGCATAAGTATAGACTGGAGAAACATCTTCCCACCTTTTGGCAAGCTGTCTGTCTGCTCAAGGAGGCCTCCCTGGTGAGCCATGGAAGCAACCACAAGTTTTTTCCCTGTAATGTGTTAACAGTCATTTGTTTCACAGTAAATTGAATTCACTAATATTGTGTTAACCCTTCTTTTCTCTCAGCAGTTGGGCCTTGATAAAAATTACGCCCAAAAAAGGGCAGTTTAAAGTCCTGTAGAGGACTTTAAAGAGGTGGTTAGAGAAGACCTCAAGCATTCCAGTCACTTAGTATTATTATTAAAATTACTATTCTGCCATGCCAAAATCATGCTATTAAAGCCTTCTGCTGTTCTGCTGTGTTTGACTGGGCCCTATCTCTGCCTCCATCCTGTGAGAGGTCAGGGAATGGAGCTGATGGTCCTACTGAGCACAGCACAGTGTCAGTGCACCTTGGCAAGGCCTACTGGGACTTGAGCATCCTGCATTTCACCCAGGACATGACAGCTGTCTTACCAGTATGAGATTTTCCTGGTCCTGTGTGCGCATCAGATTACTAATCACTCCTGACTTCCCATCAAATGTAGAATCTGGTTCTTCTCGTTCCCTGTTACACTGCACTGGGCTTTATCAGTCAAGGCTGTGTATGTGCACTGTGCTCTGCCTTTCTGTAATTTCCATGCTATAAATATTTTGTTATATTCAGTATATTTGCAAACTTTAAGAGGAATTACTCATATATTCCCTAAGCATTTGCAGCCCCTGTTGGTTAAAATCCTCCTAGTTTGTTACCTATTATCATTTTTAAAGGTTTTCAAGGGGGTATATTAAAGCTGTTTTCCACTAAGCAATACATTAATAGATGATTATCTATATTTTGATATTGATCTTCTGTTTATCTTGTTCAACACTTTGCTGATGGTTTCACTGTGATTTGTAATACCATAACTACTATAGTTTTATTTCCTGACTTCGTTGATGAAGAAATAATACAAAAAAAAATTATTTCAGAACATTGTGGTGTCTGCTGCAACCAAAAAACCAAATAATTGTAGTTTCTTCTAGATAGAAAATCACAAACAGAAACAATAAGACAAACAAACACGAAAATCTTTGTGTAAGGAGTTAAAAAAATTAATTATTTTATGCGTGAAGAGAGGGAGGAAGATTACATTTTGAAAAATTCAGCTAGTTTTCGGTTTGTAAGCACATTTAAATTCCAAAGGTTTTTTAGTCCTTTCTGCTTATCTGAATTTAAATAAATGTCGTTTAGTTTCATCCCCTCCTTTTGCTTTTCCTCCTGTGGTGTAAATCAGGATTTGCTCTTGATAGGAGTTACACTGCAGGAAAGATGGTGTCAGGGTTGTGTCTGGTTCTCCTCTTCCCTATCTGGAATGCATTTCTAGGATGGGGGCTGTAGCCATGCCTTGTTTATCCTTATCACAAGCACTATTCCAAGTCCTATAAACTGCAAACTGGTAAGTGGCATAGGATTAAGATCATGTCTTGGGGAAGATGGGGAGCAAGGTGGAATTGTCTAACTGCAATTTGAATTTAACCAGTTCCTTCCCCCCAATCCTGTCTTTCAGCAATGGTTTAACATGTATAAACCCATAACCATCAACACGGCACTCCTGTCTGAGGAAGCCGATTCCTTTGTGAACAAGCTGGACCCCAATAAGGTATTTAAAAGCAAGAACAAAACTCCAGTGCTCAAGAAGAAAGCACCTTCACAGCCACCAGGCTCCCAAAAGAGTCACACAAGCATGACCTCTGCCAAGACATCCTCACTAGCTGGGAATTCTTCTAGGAAGTGAGCCCACCAGATCTGACCCTGGACAATTTTTGCAATAAGCTTTGATGTTTTCTCCTGCAGAGTCTCAGTGGTTCAGACCAAGTTCCTTGTGCATGAATAGATGTGCCCATGGAAAACACATTGCAGCACTTGCATGAAATACAGCCATGATGTGGATGTAGTGGAGGCTCTTAAAAAAAAAAAACAAACAAAAAAAAAAAAACCAAAAAACAACTTGATACATCAATTTTATTCCCTTCTGCTACTTTTCAGAGGGCGTGAAGAAACCTTTGATGTCACTGCTCCATAGGGAAGCTTTTCTCCCTGTACAACTGCAGCAGTGAGATGAAAGCACGTGCAAATTCACTGTAGCTTTAACAGAACCATGCTGAAGTAGGGAGTGTGAAGTTTCTGCCATGTCCTTTGAAAGAAAACTGTCCTGACCTTGCATGCTGTGGGAGCAGGCTGGAACTCACTGAACACAGAGGTATCTTTCACTCCAGATAGAATCAAACTCTCCACTTTCCTGTGCTTCATCCAAGTTCTGCTCTGAGATTTATAGTACAACGGGGCTTGGGACTTCCATGTCTCTGTATTAGCCTAGCCACTTGCTCTGCAGCCTGGGCCACTTTTTGGCCTTTACGCTGTATCTTTTCAGATGGTGACATGATTTGCAATGATCCTGAAGCCAGAAGCTGCAAGATCCTTTGTGGCCTCCCTTTTGTGAGAGCTGTGAGCAGAGAGTCAGTGGTGTTGAGTCCCATCAGCCAGGAGGACCCTTTGGTTTGTCACACATTCATTTGCAAAGCTGACCATTGAAACAGACACTTTTCAATTGGGCAGGATCTCACCAGGGACCACTGAGATCCTACAGCCTTAGAAGCCCTGATGCCGTTTTCTATACTGCAAGTTTTCAGGTTAGAACTGCACTTTAACCCATTCACTGCTGGTTTTCAGTTACTCCTTTTTGTTTCCATTACTTTCTATGTTATTCTTCCAAATATGCTGGAATCATGGTAGCACTCAACACATTTTGTGCCTGAATATGGAAATCGAAATCACTGTCTTTAAGTAAGCATTAACTATTTAAACAACATCATCTCTAATTTTTGAAACCAACACATAATTACACAAGACAAACCTACCTCACAGGGATGTTGTGAGGCTTTCGTGAGTATTTGTATGGCCTTCAGAAAGATGAAGCCATCCTGTAAGTGCTTAATATCATTTTAATAAATATTTGAATATTTTCCTCCAAAGTGATTGCGTATTTGAAGATACTTTGGGGGGTACATGGACATGGGATGCAAAGGATGTATGGCAAGAGCAGTGTTCAGAATGGCTTGTTTGGGGTGTTTTTTTAATACAGTAGACAATCTCACTAAGAAGGGATGGGTTACAGTGCTTTCAGCTAATCCCTCTTGAGCTACTCAGAAATTCCCAGTTTATTTCACACATGCTAAAAGACTAAACTGTGTGGCAGCTGTTCTACTTCTGTTTCACAGTCTGTACAAAATCTCTGCAGCCATCAGACCCTGCTCAGCCACCTTCAAATGCCATTGCTGCAATGCCTGGCAGCTAGTCTCTGCCATCTCCAGATGACAAAAAATCCTCTGATGCACATTCTCAAGCCCATGTGCATCTTGAGACAGGTGAAGATCTGTTGTAGCTGCTCTACTGATACAAAGTGAGCTCTAATGAGAAAGCACATATGTCACTTCCCACTCAACCCCGCTTCCCATGCTGTAGTAATACCTCAGTTATCCTTTTAATATTGGGGTGGGAATGGTCATTAAAGCCAGTAAATGCTCTTTCCTGGAATTCTGTGCAGTAGTGATGTTCTGTCACTTCCTACTCTTGGAGAACTCTGTGTTGTTTCTTCATGGCACCCAGCCCTGGGACTGCAGTTATGTGCTTGACATACATACTATACTTGCTTAGGCACTTTCTAGAAAATTTAGACTGTTGTCACCCTCCTGGGAACAGCTTGTGATAGTGTTCTGCTTTTAGTCCAGTGACACCTCAAACTTGTAAGGCTGTTGTAGACCCACTTCATCATTCAGAATGGAGGTAGCAGAATTCCTGCAGAAGCAGGGCAACTCCTTGCATTTCTCATCCATTCAGAGTAGGAAAAAGCATGGGGGGTAAGGCTGGCGGTGGGAAGTTTGTTCAGTTTTTTGGAGATGCTGTCACAGAAGTTCTCTGACTTCTTTCCTGTTGTGGTAGTTGGTGTAGCTCAAGTCTAGAGTGTCAGTGATGCCAGTGTTTTCCAGCAGAACTGTGACAGGATTCAGAACACCCTGTAGTTTAGTAATTTTTTAATGCTTCCTGAATGTTCAGATTAAAAAATGAACAATTAAAAAATAATAATAAAAAAAACCAAACCAAAAACACAAGCATGAAAAAAAGCCAAACAGGTTCATGTTTGTGTTTTAGATTGTCCTTGTTCTTCTCTCTTCTGTGCTGTTCCAAGCTAGGTGTTTGTTAGGGTGACAGATATGCAAATGAAGCAAGCCTAGGCCCCTGGTCCAGCACTGTAGTATCTACCTCTTACCAAAGAATATTCCAGATCAAAATTTCTGTGGTAATTAACTAAATCATGTTGTATCTGCCACTCTTGATGCTTGTATTTTGATTTATACGAATATATACATATCTGAAGACTTGTAGCTCTGCTTTGCTTTTCTTCAGAATATGATGATTGTTTGAGGGTTGAGTTATGTTTTGGGGGTTTTTTTGTTTTATTTTTTGGTTTTTGGGGTTGTTTTTTCTTTTTTGGTAGATTTTTACACAGGGAGATTGGATCATTTCTTCAGGTCACAGTCAGGTCTAGACCTACACAGGTCTGCTCATATCTCAGATACCAAGTTTGTCTGTTTAAGCAGAGTAGGTTTACTGAAATCTAGTCCATCATCTGTCCATCTGTATGGTGGACAAACAGATGTGCCCTGCACATGTCATCACAGCATGTGGCCGTCACAGTCTGGAAGTCTCCATGACTGCTTGTTCTTTCTCATGTTCAATTCCATGGCCAGGGTGGTTGTGAAAATCAATGCAGAGTTTGTAGATGAAAACACCAAAAAGACACCCCAGAACTGGAGCTGCGACTGGGACCCACCACCAGGAATGGTCACCCCTAAAATGAAACACAGAAGAGGCAGCTGGTGAGCCAGACTGCAACCAATGCCCTGCCACCACATCCTGCTGGGGCAGGAGTGAGCTGTGTGGGCAGAGGAGTCTGTCCCACTGCAGGCACAAGCCTACAGTTGGCTTAGACAAATTCACTGTCCCCCCACATAACTGCTGGAGGGAAGGTCATTTTCCCCATCAGCATGGAAAGCTGGCTTCACACTGCAGGTTTCTTGTTCTCCAAAAGAAATGGGCTGTGTGGTCTTGATGAGTGGGACTCTCAGACAGACACAGGCATTTTGCCTCCCCATTTCCAATAAAATCTGTGACTCCTCTACTGAACTCTCAAACATATTTTCTGGGAATTAAGGAACATGGGTATCTTGGATAGGAGACTCTGGTAATGATCTTACCATAGGAAAAGCCATAAGATTACACCATCTTACTAGATAGAGGAAGGCAAGGTTTCATGTCCAAATTCAGACTCTGAATTTAGGAGACCTGATCAGCAATCCATCTGCATTCAGATGAGCTGTGTTCTGGCTCTCTGCTCACTGCAAAAACCAGCTGGATCTCCAGTGAACAGGCAGACAATTTGGTGCTCAAACCGAATTGTCTGAGCCTCAAGGTGAATCCCTGTCTGAGGTATCTGAGCCTCAAGGTGAATCCCATGCTGCAGAATAAGTGTACTCCAAATTTTGTACACAAGGATCCTGTAGGCACAACCTTCACACTCTGCAGTGATACCATTACTTGGTCCAAAGTAAGAAAAGCTTCATGAAACATTTTATCTTGTGCTTGTTTCCTCCCCTGGCAAACTGAGCAGCATAAGAGCAAAGCAGGTCACTCACGTGAAGACAGCCATTCCCCAGCCAGCAACTGCCGTGAAGATCCGTGGGGGCAGGTCCCTGGAGGGGTTTATGGCATAGCCTGTGTTCAGCCCCATTCCCAGACCAATGCCCATGACCAGCATACCCGAGAGCATGGGCTGAGCGCCTTTGATGGCTGCATTGTTTTTCTCATCATGGATGACCAGAACACCCAGAATCAGCATAACTGTTGCTGTAAACTGTGGGAACAGAAAAGGGAGAGCAACAGGTGAGGAGAGGGAATGGGGAAGGTTGAAAGATCCTGCTCAGCAGAGCTGGAGAGACCTCCCAGAATGAAAGAGCAGAAGAGATTCATGGCCTGATCAAGACAGGAGGGACCCAAATATTACCCCCTCCTCAGAGGTAGACTGAAGAAAATTCTTTTCTCAGCAAAAATGTCATCACCAAGACTGATACAAACTTCTCAGCAATGTCATCTCTATCTTTCAAGTCAGCAAAATGGGTTATTTCAAGTACATTCTGTCTAATAGAAGCAGAGCCATAACAAACTGCTCACAAGACAAACCTCATCATCCCCACAGGAAGTGATGCTTTGCACAGCCTGTATGTAGATACCAGATTCTCACCTGGGAAACTGAATTTCCCATCAGTGACTACATAGCTGACATTTGTAGATTTGCAGTGCCCAGGACATCAAGAAGCATAGTTCTGATAGAGGTGATGACACCTGTCTCTTTATGTTTCAGAAAATGCAGCTGGAGAGGCTTGGACTACTTGCACAGACATAAGCAAAACCAGAAACGACAGCTTTTGGCAAGGCATTGTCACTCTTATTTGCTTTCTTGTGCATCAAGGACATTGCGTGGTCCACAGGAGGCTGAGGGGATCCACTCCCCACTTCTAGGCTCTTCCACCATCCTCTTCATCATGCCCAGGCAGGAGTTTTGTCAGCTCAGAGTTCAAATCACTGGCTTCCAAAGATTTACATTGGAAGTGAATCTTTCTTCTCTATTGTCTCAGTGCCCCACATCCCCTGAAGAATCCCTTTCCTATTTCTAGGCATCTGGACACTGCTGTAAGCTGGGGATCCACTGCACACAGTCTCAGTGGATCTGTTCAAACATAGAGGTTTGGTCCAGGAGGAGTGGACACAGTCCCAGGCTCTCTGTGCTGGGGAGGGGCAGCCAGCACAGCTGCCAAGGAGCATGGAGTGGGTGTAGTTCCTTCCAAACAGGGAAGGAACAGTTCAGTGCAGAACCCAGACGAGATGGCTGGTGATATAGCTCAGTTTCTCACTGCTTGTGTGAAATGCAGGGAAGGTGTCTGGTGAGCCCCTGGACCAAGCTGTGGAGCAGCCTACATGTATTAGGCTTTAGGCTGAACCCTTCAGGCTTGCCCAGCCACCAAGGTCCCTTGGATCTTACCTTTCAAGCACCTGCCTGGATGCTGGGCTCCTTGGGAAAAGAGGTTGTGGTTTTGGCTGTGGGGACTTGTAGCAGCTCTGCAGGAGCACCTGTCCCCACCCACCTTCTCCTAGCACACTGCAGCCATTCCCACTGACCTCTGTGAAGAAGGCTCCCTGCAAGGATACATTGGGAGCAGGGTAAGTAGAGAAGATCATCGCTGTGGCAGTTGGTCCCGACACTGTAAGGGTCCCATTGGTGTAGTCGTAAATAGCATCTAGGAGAAGTGGGAATTATGGAAGTTAGCACGGCATTCATCCCACAGGGTGCACATACAAGTCCACCTGTTGCAGCCAGCACTGACATCAGAGAGAAGGGAGCCAGTGGAAGCTGCAATGGAGGTGACACACTCCTCGCAGAGCATGATCTCATCAATATCTGTTACCCATAGTCTTTGGTCTGCAGGTCACTTCCTTGCACCTACCAGCTTCCTATTGCTTCTTCAGGAGCCTGGGGTAGCCTGGATGGTCTGGATGCCTCTGGCCTCCAACCCTTTGCCCCTCAGAGACTAGGAACATGCTAGAGACAGTAGGTGGTGGGTCCTCTGCTCACAGCTCAAAACCCCAAAATGGCTTCAAACCTGTGTTCCACAAAGCAGCAGAGTGCTCCCCAGAGCTCCAGCAGCACCTAAGACATGATAGTTCATGAAAAGAAAGCCCCTACAGACCAGGGGACAAAAATGGTGACAAAATGCAGCTATTGCCCTGTAGCAACGTGCTTTTTAGGTGTGGAGCTGCTGCCTATATCCCAATAAGCATCTCCTGTGGAAAAGCCACTTGGGAAGAACTCAGGCAAAGCGATCAAGCTCACACATAACACACAACATGAGGCTAGCAGGGGGTTGCAAGAAGGGCCTTTGTATGAGATTAGTTCCAGCAAGGTTTTATTCCAGGTGCCGAAGGAGATCCAGAACAAGGACCAAGCCATGTGCTATGCGCAGTCCTAAGTGTGGGGTTTAGTGACCAATAACCTGGGGGCATGGGGGCGGTACAAAGGGCAGGCAAGGTAAATGACCTATAGGGAAGACAGGGCCAGTCTCTGGGGTCCCACAACCAATGGATAAATAAGGAAAATCACGATAATTTAGGCATCAGGGAGAACGAGACTGGGGTAGAATTACAGAGTGTCACAAGGACCAAAGTCCTCTCTTTCAGTCTAGGTGGGAAGTCTCTGTGACAGATCCTTCCAAGGCAAGACCCTGGGTATTATCCTGAGGGGCTCCAGAGACTCTACACCTCCACACTGCCCTTCTGCTGAAGGCAGGTCTTGGAAGTGGGAATGCCCTGAGTTAAAGGAGCTGTGTTCTCCAGGAACTATGCATCCTTCCCAAAGGTATAGCTGAGACCTGCTCTGAACTTGAGCTGTGGTTTGTCCCACAAGCCAGGAGCTTGCCCTTCGTACCCAGAAATCATGCTGGGTACTGTAAAAGGACATATTTTTGACAACACTGTGAGTTGACTGAAATTACGCCTATAGCAACCTCTGTGATAAAAGATACAATCTTACCATAGTAGAGAGCAAAGACAGTGGCTGCTGCCATAAAGGAGCCCAGGAACTGGCCAGTAATATAAGCTACAAGCGTTGTCCAGGAGATGTTTCCTAAAATGCATTGTGTAATAGTGATGGCAGCATTCAGATGACCCCCTGCAAAATCACAGAAAAAGAGAGGCCTCAACACAGATGCAGCTGTTTTGGAACATGTGACGTGGTAGATGCCCTATCCCTAGAAACATTCAATGCCAGGTTGAACAGGGCTCTGAGCAACCTGCTCTACTTGATGTTTCTGCTCATTGCAGGGCAGCTGGACTGGATGAACTTGAAAGGTCCCTTCCAACCCAAGCTATTCTTTAGTTCTATGTCCCATGCCCTGCAGTAATCACCCAGACACAGAACAGCAAGAATCTCTCACATCTTATTCCTTCACAGACACAAAATGAGCCTTTCTCTCTTGACAGCTGAATCATACAGCTCAAAGAGCTGCTAGCTAGTCTTCTAAAAATTCTGTAGACCACAGGCTGCCTCCAGAGACTGGGCCGTGTCACCTGTCAGATATACCTCTCATCGGATGGTGTGAGTTTCCCTATCAGTTTCTCAGTGGGCCTCTGCCTACTCAGCTTAAAAAGAGCCTGTACTTCAGCACATTTTAAGTACCTACAGGTAGATGAGGACCTGTGTTTTGATGGAATACTTCCTGTGGAGGAGGTTGGTATCACAATAGTGCTTTTGAAGACTAAATGGGTCTGGGCCTCATGGCCTTGGTGCAAACCACATGTGTTCTTCAGGCCTCCCCCAGGAGTCTAAGGAAAATATTTATTTTTCCTGCCTGATAAGTATAAACTTTGAGAGCCAGTTAATATTCCAGCCTTCATGACCATCTTCTACTCCAGACTCCAAAAGGAGTAGGATGCAGACACCCATCATTTCATCACAGTGCAGGACAGAGTGAAGTGGAGGTGCATGTACCACCCACCTGCTACAGTCCAACAACCACAACTGGAATGGGGACAGATCCCTTTTTAGACCCTCTGCTCTTTTGCAGATATGGCCAATCATTTCAGAGGCCACAAAAAGCATATTGTGACATAGACAAAGCCAAATTACTATGTCAGGAAGGTCTGAAGTTTATTTTGTAACCACGCTATTGCTGGCTGAGCTGAGATCCCTTTTGCACTGCTCTCTGCTCTCAACAGATCAGCTCCTTCTGGAAAGTCACTTGGGACTGCAGGACTTACTTTCCTCAGTCTGCTTTCCCCAGGAAGTTTCCACCAGCTCCAAAGGAAAAGAAAAACGAGCTGACTGCTCCTGACTGCTCACATAGAAAATTTTTTTCCTTTCCAAGCCAGCCCCAGGTCTGGACCTCTGTCTCCTCCAACAGTTCAAGAGCAAGGAGTTGCTTTAATTTTCTTCCCATTAGACCCTTAATGTTTTCTCTTGGTGCAAATGAATACAGGAATTGCAGAAGGCAAAGGTAATGCTCTTGTCAAGTGAGGGATGCTACCCCATGGCCCCAAAACACCACTTCCCAAGTTCATGTGGGGCATCTGTGCATGGGTGTGTGTGATAAAAATTGCATACCATTCCTTTGGCAAAATCAGTAGTAAGCTCTCCTTCCCAATAAATTATTTACTTCCCCATGGGTCATATCAGCAGCAGGTTATGGGAGCTCCCTGTCTCCTTGGACCCTGCTGGCATGTCCCAAATGGGGGAGCTGCTGAAATCTGGCTCTGCAGGCCACAGCTGCAAGGGCTGGCCAAACCTCCTCCTGTCTCCCTGTCCTGCTTGCCCTGTCACAGCTCAGAACACAAGTTTGGGGTCAGTATTCTGTACATATGCTGTGCATGCCTTGACTCTGGCCGCTCCTGCTTTTCTTGCCTGGGGACTCTAGGACTGCTTTTTTTGAGGTGGGGACTACCCATGCCACCCCTCCACACACCCCTCCACACCCCACTCTTCCTGTCCTCAATGCACATGGCCTTTATGGGACGTGGATATGTCCCATGCCTGACAATGCTGCTCACCAGATACTCTTCCAGCCGCATAGACACCCAAGGTAACACCAATGCCAAATGCCATATTGATGCTCAGATAGTGACCAGTAGTTCCTTTTCCCAATACCACTTGTGCCACAGAAGACAAGCCAAAAACCTGTGTAAAAACAAAGAGAGAAAGGAGAGTTAAGAGTATTCTTGTTGCTGTGGTAGACTGAGCTTCTCAGCTATTTTTTTCTGCAAAAGTAATGAACTCCCAAAGACAGGAAGCCTCTGAGGAGACCATGATCAGAAGACAAAGAACAACCTCACTCTGCAAAGATTGAAGTGATACCTGAGCTTGTGCCCATCAAACAAAACTAGGCACTCTCATTATCGTTGGGCATGGGGGGACAAACCCCAAACACTCACACTAAGATCTGGGGCTCAGTGCAGGTCACTCACACAGCCACACTGCAGACATCTCTGCCTGAAATCAGGGACATGAACTGAGGGGCCATCACCATGGACCACTGGGAGATAACGTCCAAGGTGGATGGAAGCATGGTGTGTGAAGCCTTATTGTCCTTCTTTTCCTGGTGTGTGCAATTTATTGACTAAATATATCATTTGGGCAGCATATAGCTATTTGTCAAACTCAACTCTAATTTTGGTAACATTCCAGCAAAAGACAAGAAAGAAAATTCTGGTTTAACTTTTCCATTCAATGACTATATTTTCAGTTTGGAAATAGCCAAAGTTTCAGTGGTTTTTTAGTGACTAAAGGAGAATCAGGAAAAAAACTAAAGGTAAACACTCTCCAGCAGGAAAACACATATTCAAGACATTGCTCTGTCCTGAAAGAGAGAATTCTAATTCATGCTTTTGATGTGGTAAGAATGAAAAAAATCAGTTCTTTGCATGCTCTTACACTGAAATCTAGAGGACAAGGCATCTCTTGAGGTTTCTGTCTCACAAACCACTGAGGGTTTGGAAAGTGTATCCTGTTCGTTGGACTGCATTGATATTTATCCAAGGTGACATGTTTTTCAAAGACAAGAAAGTCAATATGTTCTCCAGCACATAAGCGTCTGCTTTGACTTGTACTGGTTAATGGTATTTTTTTTCTGGCTACTCTGCCTGCATCCAGATTTTATCTCATGTGTCTGCCTCCCCTCATTGCTTTCAGACATCACTTAAATCCCCTGTTCCCCAGAAATACTGGTGTTCTTATCTCACTTGTAGATACAGACCACACTCTGTGCTCTGCACAGAGCTACAGCCCCCACAGTGTGAGATCTTCTTAGTCTGCCTCAGCAAAAGCCCCCAGAACCAGTTTGTGATGTCCCCTTAACATCTGAAAATTACACAAATTCTGTATATTCATCTCTGATTTTCCCATAGCCAGATACAAGCGACGACAAATATGTAAGGCACAGGCTTTGCAGGAGAGCACACAGGTGCAGAGAAGCAGTTGCAGGGGAGCAGACATGACTGAACAAACAGCACTATCCTGAAGAAAACACAAGATAGGATACAATCTATTTTTCAGCACAGATCCAAACTTGTTTTCTTCCTGTATCCTCACAGTCCCAAACCATCATTTATTTTAAATTCCTCTTCCCTAGTCCTTTTGCTGCTTAGTTCTGCTGCCTGATTCCTCTTACCAAGACTGCCTGTCCATTAAACTGAAGGGCCCTGAGTTTTATTATACAAATAACAGCTATTCAGATATCCTGGAGGTGCATCCAAAACACTGACTGTTGCACCGAGGGCCAAGGTGCTGCTGAAGAGTTGGGTACTGTATGCTTTGTTCTGATGCTGGATGCTGCTTGCTTCAGCCCTTGATGGGGCCCATGTGCAGTGCCCTCTTTTCTGTCTTCCTGCACATGGATCCGTGAAGGAAGAGCCAGTGTGAGCTGCAGGCTGCAAAATCTGCCTTGAACTGTCAAAGTACAGAGTAGAGTCTCCACCTCATACTGCTTCCCTGCCAGGACGACCCTGAAGTTGTTCTTTATCACCTGGGAACTTCTACCACCAAATAACAGAGAATGGAAAAAAGCAACATGGTTTGCCAAGCTGCTGCAGAGGAGTTATAGATGCTGTACTCTGACTTACTATGTGTGCAAAACTGCCTGGGAGTGAAATTCAAAGAGTTGGATGTGCAAAATTACGTGATAAAAAGCAAACATGCTCTGCACAGGCAGTTGTTGCCTTTGGAAATGAGAGTCTTTTTTGGTACAAAAAACTGTGTCAGAAGGCCCCTCTGCTTACACAAATCTTAATTTCTTCCTCTTTAAATCTTCAAGTACAAGTTATTTAGGTTATTCCCAACCTTTGCATGCCAGCCACTGTCCAGTCTAAAGTGTGTCAGCCCAGGAGAAGTCCTGGTGTAGCAAATTGGCACAGATAGATACTGGGCCTTTTCAGAGGGAGGATCTCATACTTCTCTGTTGATCAAACACTCAAAGTCTCTGGTCCCTGTGGGTACTTCATCCCCACCAGCCCCCACAGTGACTGCAAAACCTTCCTAGTCCTCTACCCAAACATTTCTGAAGCAGCTCAGGAGCTCAAACCTACTTAATTATTTCTTGGTGAAACTGATCCCTCAGGCAGGGAGACAGTTTATGTATGGTTTACATAAGCACTGTTTGGTTGGCAGCAAGAAAATCAAAAGCAAAATCCTGGCACACATCACACCCTGTAATTACATTTCCTAATGGTGGACACCATTTCCAGTGTAATTACATTTCCTAATGGTGTTTCTGGAGAATTTCTCTGGAACGTTCATTTCCCTGGCAACCCCAAGGGGAAGATGGATGAACACTCTTTTCATTTTGCAGCACGTGTCAATGATAGAAGAGTCCATGTCTGTTCCCCAGACCTGTTCAGACTGCCCCCAACTACACATCTCTGGCACAGCAGGAGGAAGAGCATCCATTCACTATGTGGGACCTTCCATGGGGTGTGGCACAAGCATTGTAGACACTACTCTTTGATTTCATTCCCAAACTCTTCCTCAATTTTCTCCAGAAGAGAACTGAAAGAGCAACATGTCCAGAGAAGGACAGTGGAGCTGAGGAAGGGTCCACAGGAGCACAGGTCTGATGAGGAGCAGCTGCAGGAGCTGGAGATGTTCAGCCTGGAGAAAAAGAGGCTTAGGGAAGACCAGATCACTCTCTTCAGCTGCCTGACAGAAAGGTTGGTCCCTGACAACCTTCATCCCTGACAGAGGCTGGTCTCTCCTCCAGTGTGACAGTGACAGGGCAAATTGTGCCAAGGGAGGATTAGATTGGATATTAGGAAAAATCTGTTCACCAGCAAGGTTGTCAAGCATTGGAACAGGCTGCCCAGGAAAATGGTCAGTTTACAGATATTAAATATATATAATACCTTGGAGGTATTTAAAAGACATGTAGATGTGACACTTCGGGGTACGGTTTAGCGGTGGCCTCTGCAGTGCTGGTTTAATGCTTAAACTCTTAAAGGTCTTTCCCAACCTAAATGATTCAGTGATATTTTCTTTCCTGCCTACTTCACTCTCTCCCAGCACACACCTCCCTTTTCCTGCATGACTTTTTTTGCTCCAAAAGGTTTTTGGCAGATGGTCTGCCTGCTGGGAAACTGCTACCCCACCAAAGCAGTGGGGTGAGCAGTACCAATCAACCCTGAGTATGTGGTAGGAAACCACTGACCTTAAAAATCACTGCCTTAATGGCTTAAATGCACCTGCACATACACATGCACAAACTCCTCCTTACCATGAAGATGAATGTTCCCAGTGCTTCTGCCAGCATCTCCCTTATGGTGCTGTTTCGAATTCTGAGCAGCTTCTTAGTCTTCTCCAACATTATCTTCCTCGTCTCCATACGGCTGCCTTCGTGCTCCTGTTGTGACGGCACACTTCATTGCGCTGAGCCAGGTTACCCTTTGAAACTTGGCACCCTCTTCACCCCCTGACACCTTCTCTCCTTTGGTTAACAATGAACAAGCCAATAAAACAGCATCTAGCTTCAAAGTCCTCCCTCCCTTCTCTCCTTCCCCCATATGCCATCCTATGAAAGCTGTATCATATGGATGCAATATTTCTGTTATGAGGGCATTGGTGCCTCTGCCCAGGAGAGCCTAATCCAAAAACAGTGGAGCTGTGAAATAGCCTTGATGTGTTCCTGAAGTCTGTTTTTCTCCTTAACCTTTTCTACAAGAACTTAACAGGAATTTTGGCTCTGCTCTGCATTGTAACCCATTGATTGGTGGTTTGTTACTCTTTTTAAAACAGCTTGTATTGGGACTGTTTTCCTGTGCAGGACTGTTTGGATGCCTCTTCTGCAGCAAAGATGCTCTGCCTGGAGCTGGTATGCATGTTCTGCTGTCTACAGCTGGGAAGAGCACAATTCTTTGTTTCAGGTGGAATATTTGCTCTTGTTGAATGCACCTGTGTCTGTAGGTGCCATCACATGGAGTGCTTTGCCACCAGCCACCCTGTCTGCCCTCTCATATAGGGTGAGAAGAAACCAACCTCAGCAATGATCTCAAGAGATTTTCAATCTTACCTGGCTGCCAGAGCAGAATCATTATTGTGCTGATTCCTCCTCCATCTCCTCATTCCCCCTGCCTATCTCCCTGTTCACCAGGCACTCTTACCTTTCCACGGTGAAAAGGTGCAATACCTTTGATTAATCATGGAAAACTTATATACACTGAACACTCAAGACCTTTTCCGTTGAGCGTTTTCTGGTTCTTTGCTGGTTTTCTTCACCTTCCTCACAACTTGCTGCAGCTTCTCAGTGTGGCTCTAGAGTGGACAGCTCTGCAGAGGCGTCAGCAGCTGCCCGGATGGGGACATGGTGCTCTGCTCTTGCTGCCCCTAGCCTTGCCTCCCTCTCCTCTAGTGCGTGGCAAAAGTTTGTGAGCTTTTCTTTCACCCACAGGGCACTCAGCAGCTGTATGGAAGAACCTGGGAAGCTGATTCTCCTCTCTGCTCCATAGATGATAGTGTGTCTTGTGGCAGGGAGAGTTTTATGGACTGGGGTAATCCCTCCTCCAGTAACACATTAGCTATTGACCTCAGTGAACACTTGGCTAAATATGCAGTAAATTACTAGTCTGTCTCTGATACTGAGGATCATTTAATTATGATGCATGATAATCATGTTGCTTGCAAGGGAGTTTCTACCATCATTTTTCTAGGTGGGAAGGTTTTTGTCCTGTGGCTCTGTGATCTGTGCTGTAGCACAGAATAAACCTTTCTAAGGCACTTCATTCTCTGCCATGCAAATGTTTATTGGCAGAGCCCAAACCATGGGTCCTGGAGCACCAAGTTGGGGTGGTGACAAGACCCTCAGGTTTCTTCTACACATGATTGCCAGCTGACCTGGCATGCGCTGGAGATCTCACAGCCGTTCTCAGGTGGATGACATATCAATGTGACAGTAACACCCATAACTGGACCTAAAACCATTTTTTTTCCTGGAATTCAGAGAACCTTCCAAGTGGATTCCTTCCCTGTGGCCAAACAGTGAATCTGCTGTGTATCTGACAGGCTTTGTCTTCTATGTTCAGGCATCAGTTATAGGCATCTCAATATTCTGATTCGGGCTGAAAAAAGGGCAGGTTCTGGGAACACCATAGACTTGCAGTCTTCTCAGGGAAAAATGCATACCCAGTTTGCAGTAGAAGTCTTTGGTTTAGTGATAAAATTTGCAGCATAATTCCCAATATTACCACCAGACTGTAAAACTCCAGCATGCTTCTAGGAGCTTGTCCTTTTATACAGGTCATTCCACAAGATGGCACTGAGACATTAATTTCTCCCTTTAAGATGTTCAGAAGGACTCCTCTGTTGGCTGCTGAAAATGTGAAAATCCTTTAATTTTGAGGTTCTGCTGGCCATTTTAGACATTATTGTGACCTGCTAGTGTTCAAGGACTGCAAAAATAATGAAACCCTCACCTTTCTGAAGGTCATGTAAGTCAGAGTACCTCTGCTCTTTGAGTACAGAAACCCAAAGTGTGTGAACCTGTGCCTGAGTTTATAACAAGCAGAGAAAACAGGCAGCTCCAAAGGGCAATTCTTTCTCACCTAAAATAAGCATCTGAGGCCCGACCTATGAGTCATGCTGGCACTTTCCCTCTAGTGTCTGTACACAGACATGGAGTGATGGGCTCCAACATGCACTCCCACAACCTCCAGGTGGGCTGGACTGCCCCTTCTCCCAGCATCCAGACATGGTGATCTTGAGCAAGTGAGTCAGTTAAGGGCTGGATTGCGAATATCTGCTGGTTTCTTAACAGCAGCCTGCTTGAACTTGCTGGGTTTCATTAACCCGCAGGGCTGACGAAGGGGTCACTAAACACAGTCCCCTACTGACACAGGCAGCCACACCATAGCTGCCTTTTGGTGACCTGGCCACTCTGCATTTTAGTGGTAGATGATCATTGTCCAACTCATTCTGTTGTACCCTGTTACCTGAACTTGCTGCTCTGAAGACTAGACTCTTTCCTCTAATTTTCAGCCAAATTCTCAAAGCCATTTGTCCATGTGCAGCATTAGCCCATCATAGTCATGAGTTAACTTACTTCTTGTGGGTGCTGTCGCTTAAAGTGTACCTATAAGGCCTGTTAGAAGAGCATTGCCTGCTCAGGCTTAGCTCCATACCACCTCCTGATGTTTGCCTTGATGTTTGCCTTTCAATCCTCTCAGGTTGAAACTTCACTCAGCATTGGCTCTGCAATGATTTTGCCACATTTTCCACTGCACATTAAGCAGCCACTTGCTAAACTAAACACACTTTCCTCCCCAAGACAGGTGCGGTTTCAGCACTATTAATAATACTCTCAGTTTAAAAAGGAAACTTTTGGCACGGTCAAGGTCCACTATCAATTGATGCCCATGGTAATGAAGGACCAGGAGAACAATGCCCCTATGTCCTGCAAGAAAAGTCCTGGAAAGAATGAGTACCCAGGCACTCCAGGGAATTCTGCAAGGAATTACTTCTCTGACTCTATTTGACAGTGCACATGCTTCCTCTGCACCCAAGAGCTCATTTGTCTCTTAATTGGGCTAATCAGCAGGTGGAACATTGCCACTCCATTCACTTCAACCCTGCTGGTGGAGCATTTTCTCCCCAGAGGCCGAGAGGAGCATAAGCAGACAGCTGAGCAGGGGAGCTGCTCACCACGGGCAAGAACAGCTTGTTCCTCAATCAGACCAAATGAATAGGCCACTAAAATATCTCCAGTGTCCCTCAGGAAGTAAGATCCAGACAGAGAGGTCATAATAACGCTGGTATTACCTTCGTTGTCAGGACAGACCCTGTTTGACATAACCTATGGCACCTGCTCCCTATGGTCTCATGTCTCACAGTCTGTCTCCTTCTCTTCTATATGGATGGCAGGCACTAAGCAAGCCTTACATACTCCATGTGTCTCTCAGCAGATGTTTTTGCTCTTTGTACTGCCACCCCCCTCTCCATTCCCAATACTGGTCTCCACAGCCTCTCAGCTCACCCATTGTCCCTTGCTCTGAAGCCAGCCAAAAGTTCATCACCTGCACATGCTGCTCTTCCACAAGACTAGGTTTGCTCCTGTCATACTGGGCAGAAGTGGGAGGTGGAGGGACATATGGAGAGATGTTGTGGCTCATCACAGGGTGGGGTCCTGCCTTGGGCAGTGCTGCCCTGCCCCAGGCTGCTACAGCTACAAGGCTGTTACAGCTACAAGGCTACTCAGATGGAGGTAATCCATGAGGCAATGCTGCCAGCAAGAGCAGAATTACTTGGCTTTGTTTGTCTTTAGGGTCAAAGCAGGGCACTGTGTGACAGGGTTGCCAAGGGTGGCCCTGGTGTCATTGTTGGCCAACAGAGTGGAACCCTCCTGGTCACCAGGAGCCCATCGCCCCCATGCTGAGCCACACTCCTCCTGCCCTTGTCTGACTTACCAGAGAGGATTAAGTAATTCTTAAATGGAGCAAAGTGTGATGGTTTTTGAGGCACCCACAAGCTTTGATCTGTGAAAAGCCCTGGAAAGTCGCCCCCACCCACAAATATTTAACAGAGTGTGAAATGGAGGGACAGGAGTGATCAGGTCATAGAATCACAGAATGTCAAGGATTAGAAGGGGCCTTAAAGAACATTCAGTCCAAATCTGCCCTTGCCATGGTCAGGGGCTTCTCCTGCTAGAGCAGGTTGCTCAAGGCCCTATCCAACCTGACCTTGAATGCTGACAGGGATGGGGCATCCACAGCTTCCCTGAGCAACTTCTTCCAGTATCTCACCACCTTCACAGTAAAGTATTTTTCCTCATATCTAGCTTACATTTCCCCTCTTTCAATTTGTACCTATTATTCTCTGTCCTATCACTATATCTTCTGACAATAGGTCCCTCTCTGGCTTCCCTGTGGGCCCCTTCAGGCACTTGAAGGTTCCTATGAGGTCTCCATACAATCTTGTCTTCTCCAGGATGAACAGCCACAACCTTCTCAGCCTGTCTTTGTAACAAAAGTGCTCTAGTCTTCTTATCAGCTTACTGGTCCCTTCTGGACTTTCTCTAACAGTTCCAGATCCTTCTTATGTTTGGGGCACCAGAACTGTAAGCAGCAGAGGTCCCACAAGATACCATGGGATTTCCAACAAGGTCATGCTAGCTCCTCACATGCCATTATCCCTCATTTCCATGACCATCTTGTTCTCCTGTGTGAAAGCATCTGCCTGCCTGTGCTGGGACCCTGCTATGTGGCTTCCCAGGCTCAGACAGAGAGCAGCAGACTCTGTGGGTTCGAATGCTCTCTCTGAGCCTTGGGCCACCTGCTCAGGTCTGCTTTCAATCCACAGATATAGTGAAAGCTGGGGAAACTACAGTTCTCACTGGACATCATCACCCTGGAGATTAGAGCAGCCAGTCTTTCTTCTAGAGAAGCATAAACACCCACATTCTGAAAGGAGAGATTAAAGGGGAAAGGCTCTAGGCTGGGGAGGAAACACTGGGTCAGGTAAAAGAGGTTTTGAAACTGCAGAGTGTGGTGAAGCCAGCACACTGCTCTAAACATTTCCCTGCCTCTGACTGTTCCCAGAGACAGCACAGCATGGCTGTGTTCCCTCTGCCAATTTGCAATGAGTTTGGTCTTACAAATAATGCCACTGATGAAACCCCTTGTCTTTCATCCCATACGCTCTCTTCTGCCTCATCCTTTCCCCAGGCACTCCAGTCTTGAGTGCATGTTGTTCTGCAAAACACACCAGCCCAGCATCTGCC
The DNA here is from genome assembly GCA_013389925.1 of Aegithalos caudatus. NCBI lineage: Eukaryota > Metazoa > Chordata > Aves > Passeriformes > Aegithalidae > Aegithalos > Aegithalos caudatus. The sequence continues at coordinate 248,649 of WEIU01003613.1, read as the reverse complement.
TGAGCAGCACCAAAAAGCACAATCTTGTGCTGACATTCACAAAGAGCAAAGTCAGAGCAGGGCCTGCTGCCAGTCATAAAGCCATGCCTGTTCCCTCTGCTGCCAAGCAAGCAGAGCAAGGCTGAACCAGTTCTTTTACAGCCACCAGCTTAAGGGTGTACTGCATCCATACATTCCACTCATAGAAGTTCCCTGTAAGCCTTTCAAGAGACAATGCTAAACCTGTAGGCAGACCATAGAATCACAGAATCATGGAACATTTTAGCTTGAAGGGGCCTTAAACACCACCTCATTCCAACACCCTGCAAGAGGCAGGTACACCTTGCACTAGACCAAGTTGCTCAGATCTCCATCCAACCTGGCCTTGAACAATTCCAGGGTTGGGGCAGCCACAGCTTCTCTGGACAACCTAGGCCAGGGCCTCATGACCCTCACAGAATCGATTCTTAATATCTAAACTAAACCTGCCCTCCTTCAGCTTAAGGCCTTCCCCCTTGTCCTATCGCTTCAGGCACTTGTAAAATGTCCATATTTTCTACTGTCTGTTTTCCAGATGTTTTGCAGGGTGAGGAACCGACTGGTGACACTAATCATTCCCCATATGTGTAATCAGTGAATTACACAGCTATCTCTCCCAGAACACAACTGTGCTCTCCCATATCACACCTGCCAGCGGGTGTTTGAAGACTATACAGCATCTGGCATGACTCACACTGGTGCTGAGCAATGCCTGCTCCATGGGATTTTTCTCTCCACAGGGGAGGGAAAGGCCATGATGAAGACATCTGAGTCAGCTTTCCCAGCGCCAGCCCACCCCAGTCTAGAGGGCTGCTGCTGGTGCGCACGTGAAGGCATCCAAAGGAAACCCCGATAAGCCTCCAGTATCTCAGCTGTGGGGAGATGCCATAGATTCCTTGCAGGCATGCACACACATCCCCTCAGACACTGCTCAGCCTCACCTGGACCGCCAAGGATCCACACAGGCATTTCAGTGAGAGTAGAAGTTTCCTTCAGCATCACCTAGGCCCCACCACCCTCATGATCCCCCAGCCCCTTTTGCCCCCTGTGCTGTTTTGAGACACAGGAAAGACAGGCTGGGTGGGATCTGGATGGCTCCTGGCTGTTCCCATTCTTTCAGTTCCTGCATGTAAAGACACTGACCCAGAGGAATACAGGGGAGCTGAAAATCCATCTGTTGATGGGCCCTGAAAACAAGCTGTTTTTTCTAGCTCATGTAGTTTCCCAGCACAAGTCCTGGATGACGCAAGTGGCAACTTCATGAATTTTCCCATATTAAACATAGCACTGACATAAAGTTTATTTCCCTAAGCACGGGACACCACATATCATATCAGTCATCACTGATAGTGCAGATATCCCTAACCCATGGCAATTACTATATTTTGTCACCGTCTTTATTGTCCCTGTGTTTGTTTTTACACAGACATTCAAATGCATGCATCTCTATCAACCATTTCCTAGTGAAGAAGTAACTGTTACACACCACCTTCTGAATTTTTACTTCATTAGGAATCTCATTATCAAATCAAGTGATCAATATATAATCTTGTGAGAATGGCAGAAGATCTGTCCCTTCTTACATGAACCAGTTGCAGTACTCAGGAACTACCTCAGGGTGTATTTGCACAGGACCTGATGTGGTGGGCCTCTGACCACAACATAGCCCCCAGGTTCTCCCATGAGATACAGACCATAACAGGTCTATGGAGCTATGGTTAGTGATTTGGCACCTTAATTGCTCATGCCTGTTCCAAACTGCAGCATTTGGCACAGCAGCTGCCTGTCTGGACCTCACACTTACAGGAACAGCCAGTGAAGAATCTGCTGGTAAATATGTGACTGATGCAATGACTTTGCTCAGAATAAGCTTAAACTGCTGTTCAGGCACTAAGCTAGGTAATCAATGTTTAAAAGCCCTTGACAAAGGATGTTGAAGGTCCTAAAAAGACATCTAAAAATAGACAAATTCATGAAGATAAATATCCACCATGGCTATTAAACATGAACACCCCTGTATCACAAGTGGTCTCTGAACTGTGAATCATTGAAGATTGTAAAATAGTTCTGGGGAAGTATATTTTTTCTGCTCACACACTCTTCTCATATCACACTCTCATGGATCTTCTTCATGGATCTAACCCATCTCAGTGACCTCTGCCTGGCTACCTGTGCTGTCCAGTGGAACGGGATGTCCACTGCTTCAGTACTTAAGTCACAGGAACAGAAGACTAGCAGAGTTTATTAGTTGCTGTTCTTGAATTTCTCAAATATGAGATGGCATGGAAATTATAAAAATATATTCCTGGCTCTACTGTTCACCGCTTTAGACCTGAACATCCACTCTCCTCTCTGTCCATTTCCCCATCTCCAGGGGGTGGCCAAAACACCTTGTTCAGATGCAACCTGTGGTGGGCAGAGAAGACATTTGCACCTGCACACAACATGTTGTGTGATCTTTGCTAAAACAATGATGCCTTAAGTTTTAGCATACACCTGCCCCAGCTGAGTGCTGGAAGTGCCATCAGCTGGGTGAAACGTCTCATTACTCTCTTCTCCACTGTGCAGTGCAGGTAGTGACCTCCTCTAGTCCCAGGACAGCCAAGGACATCCACTTCACCACTTGTGAGATCAGTGGTCAGAGGGGTGAGATCATCCTCCGTACCCGCAACAGGTCAAGCCAGCAGAGCAACTCCTCAGCTCACTAGAGCACTTACTATAATGCCTACAGCAATGCAGCATTTCAATGGTATTTTAGATACACTAAAAGCTTAGATGTGGGATATGTATTGCATTGTGGTAGAGCTTCCCTTCTCTTTCCCTTCAGGAGCTCAAGTAGGCCACATCACATGCGTCATTCAAAAGCAGACTTGAAGCAAAAGGCACTTCAAAACTCACCATGGGGAACGATCATGCTCAGGGCAGTAAATAACTGACTTTGTCTTGTTCATCTCATATTTTATGGCCTTTGCTGTTTGTAGAGTGCTTCACAGGAGAAGGCAAGCTAGCGGAGCACAGCCTGCTCACCACTCGCCTTCCTCCTCGTCTGTGCAAGTACCATCTCCCCTGCTGTGCTTTCTCTTCTGCTCAGCTCCATGGGATGGTACCTTTCGATGCCATACCACCATACTGCAGTTACACAGTACTGCCAGCAAAGGCCTGGGGGAGAAAAACACTGCCAGTGCCCTGGGAGCATTGCAGGACCCCTGGCCACACTTCCTCCTCCTCTGCCTGAGGTGAGAGCTTGCAGCCTCCTCCTTCCTGGTCAGTCCAGTCCCCAGTCCACGTGGGAGTTGTAGTGTAGCAAGGAAAAGGAGTGTCAGAGCAGGGACTCACTCTCTTGCAAGTACCATGGGGTTTGCCATGGGCCATCTTGGAAATTTAGGACATGAACAAGATCATCTGGACTCACAGGACCTCTTTTAAAGCCCTCATTAACAATCACCTTAGAAGAAGCAAAGGGGAAATTTTACAACCAGCAATTGTGTGGGACACACTGCACTTGTTAAAGACACGGGGTGGTATGGGGGAACAGAGATGTCTGGCTTCTGGTCTCCTTGGAACACAGGTGGACTTTAAAAGCATGTGTTTGTTCAGGAGCTTCGGATAAGTTCTCATTAGCTAGCTGTTATTTCTGTCATACTATTGCCCCATATTTTTTGGACTCTGATTTATTTGGAAGCACTGCCAAAATCATCCATCACAGTGTCTCATACCCATAGGCAATAGCCTGATGGAAGACATCATGCCCTGATGAACATCTGCATAGAGCAAGATATGATCCAGGAGTGACAAAAACGTGTTATATTCTACGTTGTCAGCACTGAGGAAAAAAATTGTTCGTAATTTGCATTTGTTGATTCACACTCGCTAACAGGTTAACAAGATTGATCAACACAGAGCAACTGAGATTAATGAATCCAGATCATATTTAAGCTCTCAACAGACTGACCTAATCAATAACCCAGCGTCAAAATCTACATTATTCTGAGTTTTGTATCAACTAACTCAATTCCCATCAACTTATGGAAATGAAGATAGGTCCTGAAGAAAGCAGTCCTGATAGCTTAAATTTCTTCCTGCCTGCTGATAAACCATAACTGTGAAGAAAACTGCAAATCCCATGGAAATGTCCTACAGTATCAGCTGGTGATTGACTTGGATGACAACAAGTATGTAAGGAAAATGGTGCTCCCATGGGCAGTGTCCCACCCAGCCTGTCTGGAAGGAGTTTATCCCTCACAGATGCTGTCACCAGTTGCTGCAGCACTCACAGCTTTAATCACAGGTTTCTCTCTCAAGCACTGACCTGTCCTGCTGGATCAATCCTGCTCAACTTTCAGCACATGATAGGATTGTAAGCCAAGGCAAACGTAAGCAAAGGACAGAAACAGAGGATAGAGATCTCCAGTACGCAATTACACACATAATGACATTATGTTATGCACAAAGGTGCATGAAATATGTTTAAGAAAAAAAAAATCTTCATCGATAGGAGAGTTGTTCATAGTCCAGGATGTTATCAGATCTGGGAAAATGCCATGTGAATGAGTCACTGGAGCATCAGTCAACTGCTGTTTACAGAAACTGCCTCAGAATTGGCTGTTGTAGTCCCTCTTCTGCATTTGTATTTCCTTTTCAGGGTTTCTATAAATGATTGACTAAAGTGTGCTATGGGCAGCTGTCTTGCATTATAGTTATCTGGCCTACTACCTTCCTCCAGCCCAGTCCCTCCTCCCTTTCAATAAAATATATTTTAATGAAGTATCTTTTTCAGATGATGACTGGAGAGCAAAGAAAGGCCCTTTGAAAGAATGTTTTGCGTATTTTTGCCACAGCAGCTCTCCAACCAACTTGCCAGCATGCTTGTGCTGTAGCCTTATGCCAAGGAGGGACACCAAATGTGACTGATCCAGCAAGTTTATATTATAGCCCATCCCTTCAAGAACTCCTGTTCACTACCTCAGTTCCCCAGAATTTAGCACCTGAAAAATTCAAAAGCTAGTGATCTGCAGATCAAGACTCTGGCACAGAAAGCTTGTAAATCAGAGACGGTGCCTTCAGCCCCAGCTAGAAGCCAACAGCCAGATGCAGAGACCCCACAGCTCTGGTGGTACCCTCAACACAGGGGTCTGTCTGGGTCTCTACTGCAGGATGAGTTTGTGCCCTGAGCCCTGTGCTGGGCTGGCCTCAGACAGGCAAGGACCTTCACAGCAGGACAGCTTCTGGCTTAGCTCCCAATTCAGCCACCCCAAATGGGCAGGGGTAAAAACAGAGGAATCAGGGGAAAAAAGTGAGGGGAAACAAGAGGGACTGTCTGAGGGAAAAACTGGGAAGCAGGAGGGCCCTGTGCCCACACTCACTGTGGTATCGTTTGTGCAGCACAACACATCACTGCCTGGATAAGCCTGGGTTGTGGTAGCTCCGTCTAAATCCTGGGCTGCCACAAGCTGCCACCACATTCCCAGAGAGCAGAAAATCACCTCCACTCTCCTTTTTGCAAAGGTCTTGGTAGCAGGAGACCAAACTGTCTCTAAGAGCCTGTGGCTTCAGGATTGAGGCTGCCCTTGGTGTTTCTTCTTTGAGCAGTATTGAACGCTATCCTCCTCTGTAGGAGGAAGAGTCTGTGTGGGGGCAGCCACACACTGTGGAGCAAAACTTTCACATAATTAAAAGCCCTCACAAGTGTCCCTGCCTCCTGGTGTACTGCCACAAGCTTAAAAGGAGAATTCTACATGTGTGTCTGCATGTGTCCCTCTGTGAAAAAGCAAGGGAGAGACTGACTTGCTGCAATGAGCATTTCAAACAAAACAATATAATTACACATATTTTTCTCCCATGAGCAGGATGGGAACTCAACATGTAACAGCTGTTGCTTAATGCATTCCTAGATAGCATACAGATATTATGCTGATAAGCACCGCTTAAGAATCAAGATAGTAAGGAACAGAAAGTAATGATTGTAGTTACATAGAGAACAGGTCAGATCTTAGTGTGACTTTAAAGCCTGGTTTCCCCTCTTCCCCTCTTCCATTTATCATAGTGAAAGTAATGCATATAGCAGTGAAGAATTTTAATAGCATTTTAGAGGCAATAATGGCTTCAGAAAGATGACTTTCTTTACATGGCTGTACAGCTGTCCCTGGAAACTGCAGAGGGTCACATCACACACCATTTACATTCTGAACTGGAGAAAGATATCCTTTGGAAATTAAATGCCTGTATGGATGATCTTGTGCTGTTTGAAGATCTAGATGAGATCAAAATTCACTCCTGTTTCAGAGCTTTGGCCTTCTCCTGAGCACAGCTTACCATGTGAAAGGCCAAATGACCAAAATTAACAGGTGTCCACTCCGTGCTTCCCACATGCTGGCTTCTTCCAGTGGACCATGACAGTGCTTCCCATGCTGGGCTAGTCCCTGGCTCCAAGAGGTGGCAGCAGCACCACCGCCTTCAGGAAGCCACTCCTGTGAGGGACTGACATCCTCCCCTGCCCTTGAAACGGGAGAAAGACTGACACCCAGGGAAAAAGCAAGTGCACACCCACCCACTCAGACAACCTCAGCATCTCTAAGTTGACCACCAGCTTCAGCAGGCTCAGCACTGTAGACAACCATAATATAAGGCACAGGACAGAGTATTTAAAAAACAACAACAACAACAACAACAACAACAACAACAACAACAAAAAACCAACTAATTTTAAAAATTTTTGCATCTTGCTAATATTTTCATGTTAATGAAGCAGGGAAAAATACTTCTGGAATTGAAAAGAGCCCTGAGACTCTTCTCATTATTCCCAAAGGAAGCTTGACAGCATTGCCAATTACAAAAACCTTTGCAGAAATATCACGTGCTTTGACTGTCTCCAGCCATCTCAGAGACTAAATGTTGAAAACAAATTCACAGTTGTCAGTAAAAGAAGAAAGACTAGAGAAACAAACATGGTACTTCTCTCAGATACAGTACAACCTCAACAGAACAAACATACAATGGCAAAAAGGATGAAGAGAGCCAACAACAGACAAAAAAGCTCTGTGCATCCTGGGATAAAAACACATCCCACCAGTTCTCATCCCACCTGCAATGATGAGATTTTGACCTGAGCACATCAACAATGGTGTGTCACTAAGCAAGGTCCTAAGCACCTTTTCTTAGGTGGCTTCTTGTGTTTAGGGGTCTCCGCCTGCTGCCATAGTATGGCAAAATATTTGGAGGTTTGCATCTGTCAAAGCCCAGTAAAAATAATCCTTGAAATTGCTAGTGAAAGACATAAGCTTTGGCATCCAGGCTTATCTTGACCTCTGCTAGTGATAGTTTATGTTAACAATTGCCAGTGGTCAAGTAACTTCTGTATAACCTGTTCTGGCTTTATCTCTGTGTTACCATACAGGGTAAAATGGCAAGCATAGGTAGTCACTGCATAACAATAAATAGCCTTTAGGTTAATTGAGGCTGGGGAAAGCTGTTGTGCAACTTTTAATCTTTACCTGGAAACTACTAAGAAGGAGAGAGTGTAATGAGAAAAAAAAAAATCATAAAAATAGCCCCAAGCAGACTGCAGGCCTGAGGAGCAAAGAGTACCACCATGAATTTTCTGCTTATCCTGGTGACAGCTCAGGACACTGATGACTCACAGAGACAAGCCACCACCTCCTCTCTGCTTGAGGAGGCTGGTGCCATCAGCTGTAAGACTCAGGGACATCAAAAGGTGAGGATAGCACTGAAGAGAGGGGTTAGATATTGCAACTTTTCTTTGTAGCAGTTTTAAGAGCATTACAACTAATAAGGATTTTTCTGTATTAATCTGGATTATAAGTGTTAGTATCATTGCAACTGGACTAACAATAAATTTATTGTGTCTTGATTAAGTTAAGAATTTAATAAAACTTTTGGCTCTGTATGAATATATAATGTATTCATCTTGGCACATAACAATATTTTAAACATAGCATGACAGAAGTTGTCAGAAACCCAAGCTCACTGCCAGGCACTAGCAGAGCAGAACTGAGAAAGTCTCTCCAGACAGTGGTTTCAAAGACATGAGTGAGCCCTGCACAAACCTTTTCCCTCAAGCCCTATTCTGCCTGTTTAACTTTTTGAGGATGCGCAGGACAATTGTTACTCTCACAAGAGTCACAGCTATTTGAGGTGCTCCAGCTGGGAATTTTCAAACAAATTTTTTAAACAGGTACCAAGTATCACCTACTCCCAGCTTGTGCCCATGTGGTAGCCAACCCCCATCTCTTCTTGGACTGTCAGTTCAACCCTTCATTTATCCAAACTGATCTTTCCCACAAACTCTTGCATCTCTCAAAGAGCTATGAGCTAAAATTACAAATGAAGGTGGGATCACGTACACTCAGGCTCACTGTCTTTGACCCACCTACAATTGGTTTAGATTTGGTTTGGGTTTGGTTCTCACAGTCACCTGTGAGAATGTAATTCTGACCAAAGAACTCCATTTGAGGCTAGAAACACATTGCCAACAAGAGCCACAGCTTAGAAAGGGAGAGAGAAACATGCTTCTCATTCCCATCCTCGTTAGGTTATCCTCAAATATTTCCTGACCAATCTCTGCTCCAACTTTGCAACCTCCCTGTCTATGCAAGGGGCAGAATGAACATCATTTAAAGCATCTGAAAAACCCCAAAACTTTCATTGAAATCCTCATCTCCCAAAACTCACTGCACCATACAGTCAAAGTGACTCTAATGACACTACAGTGACATTATCACCTGTGCAAGAACCCCAGGTGATAAGTAGTAATAGAGACAAGAAAAGCCTGAAGTGATGCTTGTTAGAAGATGCAGAGGCTTGAATGGATATGGATTTTATTGTCGAGCTGACCCAGCAAAGTTACTTAGTTTAAATTTTCTTATGCCAAATTTTAGCTGAAATACATTTTTACCCAAGAAAAGTGTTCAGTCTGAAAGCATTTCACTTAGAGATAGAAAAGTGTAGTGTAGGAATATGAAGCTTTTCAATTGCTCAGGTTTTAAAAATATAGTCATGTCAGCCTTCCCCTCCACTTTTCATGAGCTGGCTCCTCACTGTTTGGAGAGTACAGTGTTCTTGACTGAGATGAGCTCACAACAGCCAACCGACCCATAAGACATTGTTCTAGAAAGAAAAGTGTCACGTGGATTGCAGTTTATTGTTTTAGATTTTGGGGGGGGGTTCTTCCCATGACTTATTGTCATCTCTAACATATGTAATGATTTCCAAAGTCTGTCCTGATTTCCCAAGGACAAAGGGAAAACAATTCCAGCTTCTCCTTTTTAACATGGGTGGAGGGGAATGGGAATATGGGTAAGTGTAGGAGGCTTTGTTAGAGGCTAGTGCAGTGAGACTGCAAAGAAAAGGAAGCATCTTGCTGGTTTCAGACTAATTTTGTGTGGCAGCCATATTAGTCAAGAAAGATATGAACACTCAGAAGTTTCTACCTGTTTCCACACATCAAATTTAAGACCTAAACTTTAAAAAAACCAAACTTGTAATAAAACTATGATATTTGGCCAAAAATTACCCTGCCCTCAAGAGATGAATTGGGTTTTGATGGTTTCCAAGGTCTTTCCCAGTCACAATAGTACACAGCAACATGAGAAAATAATTTCAGGTTTTCTGGAAATATCTCCTTACTCTTATTACATATTCTAGCAAGAAGTTTCAGATGAAGAGACTCTTTTGGTCAGCAGCTGCGTCCAAACTTGTGTTATTTAATTAGGCTGAGGGCTGTGCAAAGCAGCCAGCAACACAAGACAAATCTTTGTAGGAAGAGATGACTCCCATGCCTTACTAGCTACAACAGAGAGAACTGTATGTCCCCTTCCCACTGGATGTACTGTCCTCTTGCCTTTACATCCTGCTTGTGACTCCCACTGGTCTGATCCAAACCAACCTGAGGTTTGCAAGGAAAATTCAGTTGCTGTGCAGAGAATACAGCTACATGCCTTCTGCTGGCACACTGCACCTCAGGGGGGAAATAAGTGGAACCTCCCAAGGGTGTGCAGCAGCATCTGGGCAAACACAAAAGAAGCAAATAAAGGAAAATAATTTTGCAGCTGCCCAGTATCCACAGCTGGAGCAGATTTCTCAGACTCATCAATTGCCATTCAGGCACACAAGAAGCAGCCAAATATTCAAAGTAGATCTGCATCCAGTGCCAAGAAAGGTCACAAAGCTGGTCTTTCAAAAGATGTCCACTGTCCTCTTGCTAATGCTCATCTCTCAGTTTGCAGTGCATGTGGGCAAGCAGTGGTTCCAATGGGAGTCAGAGACAACAACAAAAGGAACACGTCTAAGAGTGGAGGGGGCATTTACAGCCCTTCTGTGAAAGCCAGCTTCCTCCCCTGCCTCCACTCCTGTAAATCAGTTGCAGGTCCTGTCAAGCACCAGCTTTCCCCCTGACATGGCTTTTCCCTGTGGCCTATGACTGCTCTTGGCAAGGCACTGCCTGCACCAAATGCAGCATTCAAGAATCCAGTGCTGACATAGCTGATAAAGACATGAGAATTGTAACTGGAAATTATAAAGAACAGAAAATTATTCCTGTGGGGGAAAGACACGGTTAAAAATAAGTTGTTCTGTGACCGATGGAGTTAATAAGGTGACCTTTCCTACAGTTCCCTTTCCAATCTCCTCCACCCTGATACTACAGCTCCTTCCTGAATCTGCTACTAATTTGGCTAGAGATTTGGGTGCCATGCTGTGGCTGGCTTGGAACAGTATCTGAACTGCTCCATTACCCAGGACATAAGTGCTCCTTGGTCAACAGCATGTATACTGTACAGAATTCTGCCCCAGCTTGTGTGGAAGGAGCAGGGAGCAGCAATAACACATCTTTCTGCTCTAACCAGCTGCTGATTTTCACAAAACTGTGAGCAAATTAAAATCTTGGACATCTCTTACTACATGAAAAGTATGGTAAAAACCATACTTTTCAGGACCAAGTTTGGGAAATAGAGATAAAAAGTAAATGCAATACTTTGTTTACCTGAGGTAATTAGGTTTAAAAATACTGACAAATGACACAACTGTGAACTTTACACACCTATTTAGCACAGGATAACCTGCAGTATCAATTATGGATACCGTGAAAGTGTGAGGTCATGCTTGCTGCAACCTCTAAAGGATCTTCTGATCTCATTAAGGTCACTTTCAAGCTTATTTTAAGCAAGTGTGAGTGATTGTCAGAACAGCCAGAGAGGTAAGGAGAGAAAGAAAAAAGAAATGCAGTAATAAAACCTAGCTGAAAGACAGCCTCTAACTGGCTGCTAAATTGTGCCTGTTTCTAAGCAGGAAAGGGACACTGCCAGGAGAAATGAAAACCCCCATGCTCTTGATTCAGTGGGTTCTGGGTTGGGGAATTTATCTGCATGAGGGCCCAAGAGATGCATCCCCACCAGAGGTGTTGTGTGACCCCATCAAAAGGCCACTCTGTCCCCCAGGAAATCTGGTTTTCCTGGCTGACAGTTTTCTGGAGAAGCTCCAGAGAAAAACAATTGCAACTTGCAGCACTGCAAAAGCACTGTGATTTCTGAGATTCCTCCATCTCTGTTTTTATGGAATACTATGGTTTTCCCTGAAACGGTTGGATTTTTGTCTTTGAAAAACAACTCTGAAATCCTGAAAGAGGAGATAGCCAAAATTATGTTGGAAAGCTCCACCCTATGCATCTGCCACAGTTACCAGTTTTTACCATGACTTTTGCTGTGCTGATCCAAGGCACAATCAAAAAAAAAGCAGAATAAGAACAGGGAAGAGACCTTTAGCACTCTTAGCATATGGCATCAAGACCTGCAAATTTCCAATTCCAAATCAGAAAATATTCTCCCTGACATGCTGATCTTTTTGTTTCAAATTTTGATTTTTTTTTCAGATTTTACCATGTATTTGCCTCTGCTAATGACTTTTTTCCAGTTATTTCACTCATTCTTACTTCTGTCACTGTAGCCTGTCAACATAATGGCTAAGAGATGAATAGCCCTGTTTAAAGCATCAAAGCTCAATTTATAATTTTTAATTTTCTCATGTCCTGATGAAGAAATCCAGCTGTTATTGAAACCCAAGAGCTAATAATGCAGAGAAAAAAGGTGACTCTGGTGCCAGCTTATGTCTTCCTAAAGAATCCTCCTTCAGAAGGTGTATTCCGTGCTACAGGTTGGGAAACTGAGGCATGAACCTTTCCACAGAGTTGCCAACAATAATAATGGAAAACATCTTTTCAGGAAGAAAATCTGTTTTTCTCTTTGTTGTTTCTCTCAGAGGTTTCCTGTCTGTTATTTCCTCATAATGAGCTGTCTGCCAGCTCTCATTCTAATCAGAAAACCTAAACCAGAAAAAATGCCTGGATTTAAAACCAGCCTTCCTTTCTCTGACACTTTTCTGTGGGTTGTGTTGAGGCATCAGAGAACAGAAAAGCTGAGCTGGTGAGGGTTTTAGAGGTTTTATGGCAGTGCAGCTCAGCCAGGGAGGGTTTGCTCCTGAGCTGGGACTTGGGCAGCAGAATATCTAGATGCAGGGGAAGGAAGAGCCTTTGCCAGAAATAGCTTCAGGGCTCCAGCATGTCCCACAGACCACCAGGCAGACACTATCTTCCTCTAAATATCCAAAAAGGGTCGGCATATCCTCATGTGCTACAGATGGGCTGCAGAGAAAGGAACTGCCACAACCAGCACAGATGGAGGTACAGGAGAGCAGGGATGTGTACCAGGAATGTGAGTCACAGAGTCCAGAAATTTTTGATCCCCCACCAGTCCTTCCCCTTCTCCTGCTCAGGACTGTCCTGAATGGTCTCCCTCTGAAGAGTCTGACTCACCATTAACTAGCCATGAAACACCAAAATTTCTTCATGACAAAGGATTGAGAAAGATGTATGCCAGCTGCATAGCTTGGATTTGGTCCAGGCTCCGTGGATTTTCTGCAGGGGTTGAGCATCAGCCATGAAGATGAAAACAGGGAGTTTCCACAACTGACTCTGGCAGCTTACCCCTCAACCTTTCCCACCAGGCAAAGGGAACAGAGCCCACAGGCATGAGCTTCTACACAAAACTGGAAGGAAGAGAATCTGGAAATGGGGAATGATAGTGGTTAATTACTTGATAACACTTGCACGGTGTTGGTCAGCAATCAGGTCTGCTTGCCAGGTAGAGTAGAAATAGACATGGCACTCCGTTATATGGTTTAGAGGGTGTGGTGATATTGAGTTCAAAGGTTGGACTTGATAATCTTGAAAAGCTTTTCCATTCTTTATGAATCTGTGATTTATAATTCCATGGCCTTTTTATTTCCCACAGGCCCTTAGTGTACTAAGCACCGTATGCATTCAGTCTAGGGCTATTCATTGCTCATGGTACTTGTTAGCAATTTTGGCAGTTTCTAGCAACTCTAGCATATAATTGGCATCATGATCATCACTTCCTGTAATCTGAAGGATCTTGTAACACTGTAATTAATTTCTTACAGTGCCCCTTTTGCCATCATGCAAACAATGACAATTTTGTCTCCCATTTTAGGAGAAAAACTGTTTCCCACACTCACGTCTGCAAATTTCGTGAGTGAACCATAGAGGTTTGAGAGCACAAGACAGATGAATAAAGCCACAGCTACATTCCTAGACCAAGGAGACTGAATCACACTTCTCAAAAACTTCCATCCAGCAAAGCTGTGTGTCAGACCACTGTCACTGTATGAGTACTCATTCATAGCCTCTGCAACATAATAAAGAAAAAGGAGAAGGGAATTGAACTAATTAAAACTACCTAAATCCATCATTTTACAGACACATTGTGTGGGAACTTAACCACTTATGAAAAGCCTGATTTCTTAAGCATACTTTTAGCCTCTCACTAATTCTATAGCCCAGAATCCTACAATACTATCTGCTATGCTACAACTCCCACCCCTCCAGAGCTCCTGCACTGAATCCAGCTTTCCAATCAGAGTTTTTGCACAGACTGTGACAAGCTACTTCCCAAATTCCATCAGCTTCTTTGGATCCAACCAGCCCTATGAGATGAGTCCTCATCTGGGTGCCACAAAAGGTTTTGTAGTTTCGTAGAGTTGTAACCTCACAGCTCCCTTTAACTGCACAGATCCCAATACCCACAACCAGCTCCTCCTTTGGAAAACTTCTGCCAATTGTTTTCAGGTTTTTCTCTATCAGGCCACATCAGTTCCAGCAGAATCCTGCTTGGAAAGACTGTGCTATGATCTGATATTCCCTATCAGATTCTTCTGAGGATAAAATCTGAATCCATTACTCTACAACACAAGTTTCTGGGCAAGATTCTCAAGAGTTTATTCCCTGGACATGAAATCTGACATGAGGTGTGACCATGGGATGCAGTAAATTGTGAAAAAAAAACTTTCGCTTTCTGCTATCTGTGACATCTGAAAACCAAACAACTGTGTCTATTTGAATGCTGCTAGTGGCAGGATTCAAATGTCCAGCCACCTGCACATCAGCTCTTGCCCTAGTAACTGGTTAAACCTTACAAGTATGCTTGGAGTGATTTATTAGGTGATTCCAAGTTAGGTGCATAGGTAATTTTTTAATTTTTAATTTTTTTAATTTTAGTGGGTTTTTTTCATTCACTCATACACATGAAAGAACTCAGTGATCCTAGAGGTCTTTTCCAGCCAAAATAATTCTCTGATCATAAGACAGACATGTATAGGGAGGGAGAGGTGCTTCTTCCATGTGTCAGCAATAAAAGTGAGTACTAAATGCTGTTCTTCACAGTTGCAATCCAGAGAAGGGAAAATATTGTGAAAATTTGGGAACAGCAGGTTTTCACCCAGTAGAGGTGTCCAAGGAGTTAGGAGGTGAGGCCATGCAGGTTATGACACAAGGTTATCCTACTCCTGACCTGTGGTGCAATTTGCTCTCTATGCTACACAGCTTTAAGTTAAAATATGTTCTCCAAGGAAAATACATCACTCTGGAGCTGGGATCCTTCCCACCCAACACTTTGGGTCTGGGTTGGAGGTGCTTCTGCCAGTGGCGGATCTCACAGTGCAAATGGGAAGTTGTAGTTTAATTAGAAGCTGATCTTGAAAAACAGTATTGACTCAGCCATCCTGGGAATTTAATACATGTTCAGATGCAGACAATCACCCTTTGCTGGAGCCCAGATTTGGTCAGATGGCTCAAGCCCCACCTATCTTTTCCCAAGACAGGTGGAAAAAATTATGTTTCTAGTATGCAGCAGGACACATGTCCCTGTCTGCAATAAATCCTTTTTGTTCACTCCCTGTTTGTCTTCACTTTGCCTTTGAAGAAGTGTAAACCCCAAAATACCCACTGAACCTGCTAGCCCAGGGTGCTGGAAAAACTTCCTTGTGGGAAACATAATAATTATATTAAACAAAAATTTAAGAATTGAAACAATTTTGCATTCCTCTGTAAATGCAACCCCAAACCAAACTCTGGTCAGATAAACTGGGTCCTGGTGTCCTGAGCTCCAGATGTGAAACAGCTGGGGGCAGGAATGCCTCCCAAAATGTTAAAAAAAAAAAAAAAATTCCCAACCAGATCTGCTGGGAAGAAGGAGCCAAGGGGTTTTAGTATCTGATAAGAACTGCCTTGTGTGGTGCATGCCTGTACAGACATGCAGCCTCTTCTCCCTGACTTCTCCTGCTGTACTCCTTTTCAGTCCACCCACCGATTTGGTGGCTGTGTCCACCAAATCCCCACCTTCCCTCTACCCTACAAAATCACAAGTCTGCTAAGCAAAATTCCTGCATGACCATCTCCCTGTTTCAGATCACCTATGGGTTTTCTGTCTGCCATCAGGCTTTTTGGCTGGCTCAGCATTTTGGGCAAGAACCAAAACTTCAGAGGAGAGAGAGGGAATGGCAGGATATGGTCAATTTTCCACTGTCTGTGAAGCCAGTGGTCTGAGCCCTCTTACCTATACAAAAGGGGAGATGAAGGCTGTTGTTGGCATGGTGGGTGTTGAGGGTGAGGAAGGCAGCTCCAGCCATACAGAGCTGTGAGTGTCTGTGTCTCTTGTGGCTTAAGTATCTACAGGATCTAAGGGAGGATCTGGTATTTACATGTCTGCATGTGCGCGCCTGTGTGGGAGTAGGGTTTGTATATATTATATGGAGAAGCTGCAGATGGAAACAACCCATTTTGATGTTTAAGGACTGGTTCAGAGCCCATTAAAATCAGCAGAAGTCATTCCATTTACAGTGGTGTGTTTTGGCCACATCTCTCCTTGCCCTTCCCCAACATGCCTATGACCTCAAGGGTTGCTTCTTGCTGCACATCCTCAATTTAACCCTGTGAGCAATGGGGCTTCCCATGTTCCCCGGAGTGGTGGCTTTACAGGGGATCTCTGAACATGCCCCCACCTCTGTTGTGACACCCTGCAGTTACTGAGAGGCAAGTGCTGTTCATTCCTCTCTCCTTGCTCAAGATACTGAGATGCCATTGTTTGATTTGGTTTAGTAATTTGGTGTCACCAGGGGGCTTTTTCCCATCCTTTGTGTTGCTTTTATCTGAACACACTTCAGCATCATCTCCCTCCTCAGAAGCCAGAATTTGAGATCAGAAAGGTTCACCATCCTACCACCTTCATCCAGTCTATCACATTTCTCCCAGCTCTGCCTGAACTGTGTTTAACCTGTCTGTATCCATTTCTGAAACTTACTCATTCTGGGTTTCAGACATCAAAAGCTGATGAACCTTTGGTCTAATGGCTGCATTCTGTGCACAGTGATGGTGTTGCTTTCTCTCCTTTGGTTTTGTCAGGTTATTGCTGCACTCCTATGTATAAAAGAACCCTTTAAGATCTTATCACTTCCAGTAAGTGTGGTAATAGCCTGTAAACAAGGCACATCCCTGACTTTTTTTTTTAAGTAAAACCACAGGTTTATGCTCCTAAAGACTTTCACTGTAAGACATTTTATGTCATGTTTTCCATTTGTAACAGCATTTTAAAATGTGGATACTGGAACAGGACCAAGCACAAAGGTATCAGTCATAAATATGCAAGGTTGTTTCCACTTGTCACTCCATCATTTATGCAGCCACAGATTGCAACACCATTGTTTGCCACAACATTGAGTTAGAGGTCAAGATTAAGCTGCTCCTTCTTTCTGCACCACAAACCCTCATCAGAAATATTGCTGCCTGCACTCTCTCTTGTCCTCCCTGAAATACTATCCCAGCACATGGCTCTCTGGATGTGTGCCACACAAGGCTTGTGTATCACCAAGCTGAACAGATCCATTCAGCTTTTTTATCCTGATAACATCACAGGTCGGAGTGGAATGAACAAAAGGTAAAGGGTTGAGCCATCGAAGTAGATCAAGATCTGCCACAGGGGTGCCATAGACATTAATGTACTGTTCCCCATGAGCATGAAGGAGATGTGTTCAGGGATAACTTACACAGATAGAGTTTTGTTTTTTTTTTAATTCTAGGATTTTTATCAGATCTGGAAAAATGCTGAGTGAGTAGGTCAATGAAGTATCAGTGTACTGCTGCACCATGAAGAGGGAGCTGTGTTCCTTCTCTAACATCCACGCTATAACTGTACAGCCTCTGTAAATAATTGAGTCTAACCAGATTCCTTTCCCTGTACTAAATCTGTATTATCAACTCACTCCCTACCCTAAAAATTTATTTTCATTCTCAGACCCACACCCCTTTATTACAATAGATAATGTGACATCCCAAATAATTTGGTGGGAATACTAGGAATAAAAGAGTTTCAGCCTGTCTGGTAAGAACAGAAAGTCTGGGGAGACAAAAACTGCAAGAATATTCAGCCCCCATGCTGCAATTTACAAGCTGATCACATATACATTCAAGCATACACATGTAGGCGTAGTTATCTCACTACTGCCACATATTGTAGTCTGGTTTCAGCAGCCAAGGCTTTCCTAGGACTGAAATAGGAGATGAAATTGTGTTGGAACTTCATGCCCAAAATGCATGCTTGCACTGTGAGCTGGGGCTGTTAGGGGCAGACCCAACCATGAACTTTGTTTAATAGTCGTGTAGTCTGCTCCAAACTGGGCCATTCATTTGGAGCAGACACACAGGAAGATATTGAAGTTTGCTAACACCCCTCCAACTGTGCACCTCCCAGAGCTCTCACCACTCCATCCTCTAGCCCACAGACAGTACTACCTCGGAGGTATGGCAGTGATGCCTGATGAGGTGTATTTCTTCAGTGCTTTTGTGTGATACCAAGGATACCTGCAAATGAGGCAAGGAGTGGCTAGGGCAGAATAGCCAAGGTATGGCAAATATAGAAGTGGGAAGGCTACAGAAGTTGTGGGAGTAGTTTAGCCAACAGAAAGGAAATCAGCATTGAGCTGAAGTTTTCCATTAGTTGGACGCCCAGCAGTCTTTCACCATGGAAAACTACTTATTTTATTAAATCAAATGTTTGCAACAGAAGCGTTTTTTCCAGATAATAATGAAACTTAAGACTAAATGGGAGAGTGTGTTAAGATGAGTTAAGGCAACCTCTTGCCAGAAGCAGGTTGCTTACTGCAGTGTCTTATACTCTGAAGCAAAGACTATTTGTGGCCCAGGGCCACAAGCAGCCCTTTGAGCTGAAGGACTTCTACTACTTGGACAAATAGGATACAAGGGTACACTGTTTGGAAAAAGGGGCAAGTGACCCTTCTGCTCAGAGTGAATCTCTCAGGAACTCATCTGCAGTCCTTTTCAGAGCCTGGAAAAGTGGTTTTGTAAGTTGCCACTTCTACTGATGTTGGAGGTTGGGTATTGTTTCTTTGGTGTTAGTTGAATTTTTCCCTTAGGTTGCCAGGAAATTAATTGCTGGGTACTTAACCAAGACAATAGGGTGGCCAAGCATGAGTTTCAGAGCTGATATTTTCTGATAATGGGCCATTAACACTCACCAATGTCATGAGACATTACATCATCCCATTGTGAGATGCTCCACCCAGCTGGGGCAGGGGGGGAACTCAAGCATTCCTGCTTAGATAAAAGGAGAGGTGAGCATGCCAGTTCATCCTCTTTCCACTGGATTCCTAGAGGGAGACTGGGCCCATCTCACCACCACTGGACTTTCTTCAGGACTATCTCTAGTCCACAGGACTGTGTCTGTTACTCCAGAAGGATTAATCTGGACTGCTTCTAACACCCTGACCAACAGGGTGTCAGGTCATGTCCCTGACTCTGTCAGGGCTTTCTGGGTTCTTTTGTTTGTTTTATTTGCATGTTTATTTTATTTTCTGTACTACTGCAATTGTATTTTTAATATTCCCATTAAAGGACTGTTATTCCTATTCCCAAAACTTTGCCTGAGAGCCCCTAATTGCAAAATTATAATAATTTGAGGGAGGGGTTTACATTCTCTATTCTAAGGGAACTTCCAGCTTTTTGCTGGCAGATACCTGTCCTTTCAAAACCAGGACAACTGAGATCGTGGATGTAGACTCCAGGGTTGTCGTGAGAGCTCCCACTTCCTATGCAGGGTTTGAAGAACCTCACACAGTCTCATATGGTCCCAGTGTGGACAAAGCACTGAGAGAATACAACACAAAACCAACCACAATTGAACTGACGAAGCTTTAAATGAGATTAAATCAATGTGGAAACAAAAGAAGTTTAAGTGCTGTCTTTATTCTGTGAAAATATGAAAGAAGAGCTAATCTGAAAATTAAATCCCCATACAGAAGAAGCTACAGCAAAAAGGACTAAGTTGCAAACCTCTGCTGGGGCTTGCTGTGGGTGTTGCTCAACCCAGCACCAGTGAAAGTCAGAAAAGTACCTTCTCCAGGATGAATCCTGACAGGACAGGAAGGAAGGCTGTGTGGGGAGGGGCAACCCCAGCAAACACCACACTGTACATAGCAGAAGCTGGTCTGCATTGGAACCATTTCAACTTTATGTCCATCATCCCCAGGCTGTTTTTTCCATCTCCTACCATACTGCATTCAGAAATGGTGGTGCAACCCTTCATGGCAGCTTTCAGAGACAGTCCACCTATGCAGGGAAAATACAAGAAATGCTTGACATGGGTCAGGGTACACATTATTCCCAATCCACAACATTATTCCCACCCTGGCCAGTACAGTCCCCATTTCCAACCTAAGAACCACCCATTCATTGCATCCAGTTGCTTCCAAACCCGTCAGCCCTGCCTGTTCCCATCCCCTGAACAAAGCTGAGGAAAACGTCAAGGCCATCTTGGTTGACTTGAAATACGAATGGTTTAAGGTTTGTCTTATTTCTTTCTGCTGAATAAAGATGATTTTAAAAAATTCTAAAATTCCTTTCTCATGTTTAAAGATCCTTCTGCCCAAACTTCAGTTTCCTAAAGAAACCAGGACTGTTTAACAGTACCCTATTCGTTGTCTCTTTCTCTCTCTGACCCTCTCATGACAGTCCAACTGGATGACGTTCTCTCAGTCAGATTTGACATGGAGTTGGGAAGTCTCAATGACAATAAAGCCTGAGCCATTAATTAAGAGGAATTAATTCTCAAAGGCTTTAAAGCATTTTAGCCAAACCAAGAGAGAAACCTACTGACGGGCCCAATGAAACCTGAATTTGTCCTTTGCCAACACTGGAGCATTTACCAAAAGAGGAGATCTGAGCAGGTGCTGAGTGCCTAACTCCCCATTCAGATACTCTTTCTCCTGTTGTTTGCTTTTGCTAATGCTGTTCCATGTGTCTCTGCTGTGCAGGTTGTGGATGTTTGGAATACTTTGTTGGACAATTTTATCTCAAATGCAAATAGCATGTAAAGGCACTTCATTAGTTCCTCACCTTCCTGTGTTCCCCTACACTTCTGCTTTCTCTGCACAGTTTATCACACTGTACAGGCCTTCTCAATTAATAGTGGCTGATAAATCAAGTTAAGGCAAGTTAGGAGCATTTTTTTATTTCAGTGATACTCTGAATTAATTGTGCCACTCAATTTTAACTGCTGTGACTACAAAAATTCTTGTTTTCCTTCATGTTGTCTCTGTGAAACATGATCTAATCCAGGGTTTAGACAGCACATTAATAAAGTCTATAGGAAGGACCTTTGTGCATTGCATCTTCACCTAGCAATATTATCAACTCAAAGGAACTTCCTCCATAACCAGTTACAAGATAATTGTTATTCAGTCTGCTTCTACAGCTGGTATTGCTGTCCTTTATTTCCATGATTTTTTTCTGTCTGCTGGAACCCAGGTGTACCATGAAAGGTGAAAGCCTTTTACCTGCAGCAGGGGTGGAAAACTTTCTGCTGTCTACTTTCCTCTCTCTAATTACAGGACCTGAGGTAGGAAGAAGATTTCTGATGGAGCTGTTCAAAGGCTGGATTTCAAGGGAGGGGGCCTGTCCCTGGTTTTTCCTCATGCAGAAGTGCCACTGCAACAGTGTCTTGTCCCTAGTGACTAGTATTATCCCATGGGAAAGCAATGTTTCTGCCAACCTCCCTCGGAACCTCCACTAAGCTGGCAACTGGCTTAGATCCAGATTCACCCTCGTATGTCCTAGCTAGGGCCAGCAGGTTCAGGGGTTTGATCAAGTTTGTTACACACCCGTGTACCTGATTGCCCCAAGAAACCAGTTCCACTCTTGATCTCAGTTCTGCCATGTAATGAGGAATTCCAGCAATTATCCATGCATGATTGGAAGAAGGAAAGAAAAACAACACCTGCCCTTTGATCAGCTAGAAGTTTCCAATTTTCAGCTTTAAGTTCCTTGTGTCTTCCTCTTTTTTTTTAATTTCACACCTTTTGCCCATTTTTATCTCAGTAGTGCTTTATCTTAGACTAGTTTCACCCATTTTACCCATCAGGAAGATGAAAAAGAGCCCCAAATGATAGGCAGTTACCAGCATTCATTAACCCAGCAAGGTCAACACATTGGTCTTCAGAACCAGTGCAGTTTACAACTTCATTATTGCACTGAAAGGAATCCACGCTGTAGCAGGCAGGACACTGGTATCCATTGGGCACATCATTATCTGGTGGCACTGGAATAAAAGACATTGGTTGTAGCTGGTTTCATTGAGAGAAGGAGAGAAAGAACCCAGGTGACGGCTTAGCCTGGAAGGCCTCACCATCGGATGGATCAGACAGAGAGGGGAAGGGCTATAAGGAAAATAAAGAGTTTACATGACACAGAGGTAGTCCGACAGTCATTGCCCCTGCAGCAAACCAAGTGGCTCTTTGCTTTCACCTTCCCATAGTTCACAGTGACAGGACCAAGGTGGCATATGTGGGATGGCAGGCAGGACTTGATGGATGAAGAGATGGCCATCCCCCCTGTCAAAAAGGCAGTGCCAAGTTGTTCAACACAAAGTAACTCCCTTCCCCTCCCCTTAGTTCCCGCACCACCTTCTAAGCAGTTGTCCCAGGGCCTCAGCCCCCTGAGAAGCTTCACCCATGAGCCAGAACACCTCATCTGCAGAAATTGTGGTGTGACACAGGCCTCTGACCCATAGCACATGTTTGCTCAGCCTGTGTAGAATCTGCACAGTGCACAGTCTATCACAGTCACAAGCATCCTGACACGGGTAAGTCTGGTCTACCCTGTCAGCCAAGCCCAAAGGTGTAAAGGGGAGCAGAACAGCTAAAGTGAGATTGCTGAAGTACTTGAAGGATGAAGGGTAGGTGCATTAGCAGAGAAAGGCAGACACTAGAGTTGCCAGCACCAAAGCTGGTAGGATATCAGCCAGACTCCAGTCTAAAAGGCAATAATCACATCACTGAGACTAAGCAATGACTGAGGCCATGCCTCTAGCACAACTGAGTGTACAGCTGTGTCAGGGCTCATCACCAGCTTTGACTTATCAATGGGGACATGGTTACTGGTTGATAACTTTTCCTGTGAGGACAAGCTAAAAGAGTTGGGATTGATCAGCCTAGAGAAGAGCAGGCTCCAAGGTCACCTTATAGCAACTTTCAGTGCCTAAAGGAGCTACAAGAGCACTGGAGAGGGCCTTTTGACAAGGACATGAATAGGGCTAGAGGGAATGGCTTCAGACTGAAAGAGAGTGGATTAAGGTTAGATATTAAAACGAAATTCTTGACAGTGAGGGTAGTGAGACACTGGGACAAGTTGCCAGCACAAGCTGTGGATGCCTCCCGCCTCTGGCAGGGTTCAAGGCCAGGTTGTATGGGCCTCTAAGCAACCTGGTCTAGTGGAAGGTCTCCCTGCCCAGTGTGGGACTGATACTTCTGGGTCTGAGAGATTTTGGCTTGCTAGCAGCTGCTGACCTTTTCCCAACGGAAAATTTCTCAGACCCAGAAATATCAGGCCCACAGCCCAGGGCATGGGTGTTGAAACTAGATGATCTTCAAGGTTTCTTCCAACCTAAACTGATTGATGATTACAATGATTATAATAATAAGGTGATAGCTCAGCCCTGGTGGCATTGCATGGCTGCATGGTGTCCCCCTTCCTGCTTGAGAATAGGAAAGATTCTCTCTCCGTGCATCACCAGTGCATCCCCAGTACTAGATGTCAGCAGCTTAGTGCAGGTCATGGTTCAGTCTCTCAGCTTCCTGATTCAACTACTCACCTTAGCTAGAATTAATAGCCAGTTTCTCCTCCCACTATGAGGTTTTGGTTCTTCCCTCCACAACCAAGAACCAAACCCTCCCAGTAGAAAACTGCCTCCTGAAAATAGAGGAATAAAGAGCTTTTCCTAACCCAGACTATCCTGATCTCTCAGTCATCTGTCAATAAAAGCAAAATCAACAGATTATCCAAGCATGGACCATACTACCAGTGACAGAAGTGGGGAGAGAGACAAGTCCCCAAGCAAGCCCCACTCTGAAAGCCACAATGGCTTAGAGGATGTCTCACCTATTAGGACCTCATGCAGAATAATGCCACAGGTGTCTTCACCACCAGTGCAGGTTTTCATGGGGCCAGAGCAGCTTTTTCCCATGCTGTGACATATCTCGCACTGGAGGCAGGTCTCTGGGGAGAGGAGGACACATTCCTGAGCAACAGTCATAAGGGAACTCACTTCCCCTTTCACTGATGTTTGATTTCAGCACTGATCAGCACTTTTCAAAATTCTCTTCCCTTATTTTTCGTGTTTCATTGTGCAATGTGTGTTGGGCTTTTCCTGGGGTTGCTGATAATAGCAGCCAGCCAAACCCCTTCATCCTTGCAGGCACTCAGGTGTCCCTGGGTCCACAGACCCCAAATTCTCTTTGTAGTGAATAAGGGCATCCAAGTAGCTGGGGAACAAGAGCTGCCAGTAGGTGCTGGCTGTACTCTGTACAAACTGGAGGCTTTATTTATAAGCATTTTCTCTTTGTGTATCTCTTTGTAAGCATTAGGGGAAGCCACTTCACCAGATACCTGCTGGAACACTTTAAGCAGGCCAGAAGGAAACACTTGGAAAGGAATAACATGTATTTCAACAGAGGATAAACAGGATCTCTTCCATGACACAAGAGTCCAACATGTAGATTAACAGGTCCAGGGCATGTGTCACTTGCCTAAACCCAGGTGCCAGCTAAGGCACATTGCTGTGGCTGTGGCATCTACTGTGGCTCAAGACCTCCAAGGCAGCTGTGCTTTTCTGGAGCAGAGCTGAAGGACAGCTGAGATGACTTTATGCCCAAAATGTCACACAGCACTGGACATGAGTAAAATAAATGAGCCTGGAGACGGATTCAGCTTACCAAAGTCTGGCTGCCTCAGGTAACCTGAATCACTCTGATGGCTGTCCTGGATGTCCTGGCTATATCACCAGTGAGCACCACAGAAAATCAGACTGCAAGCTCAGGTTGTAAATGCCAACACCCTCATCTGCACATTGGCTCATAGGACCAAAGATCCCCCAAGACCGGTTACCCTCACCCCCCTGCAGTGCAAAATCCTCCAAGATGAGGAAGGTTTATGGCTCAGATGGCAGCAATAGCCTCACACGTGAAGCACTCCATTACCAGACCTCTTTCATTTCTCACAACCCCACAGGTCCCAGGAAAAACTCACCTGGGTCCAGGAAAGCCAGGAAAAAGCTGAGTCCAAGGGATACTCTCATGCTGATGGGATGCAAGCACAGAGAGCTGCCAAGTTTTACCCAAAAAAGCACTGTGTGTCACAAGTGCTTTATAAACTTATAAACTGGAAGGAAAGAGGGTGTTTTGGGGAAGTAGATATTGGGGAAGTTTTCTGAACAATATATGTACTGCTGAGCACTACGACCAGTGTTTGCTTTTGCTTTCAAAGCACATGATTTGCCTTTTTCTTCACATGAGTGATGCTTTTGTTTTTCACCTGTTTGGAGTATGCATCCTGTGGGGTAAGTCTGGCTTTCCTGGTGATACCAAGTATGTCTCTTGTAAAGACTTTGAACAATGTTCAGCCTCCACCATCCATATGAATGATGGAGAAGAAACCATTTGAAAAGCCCTGTTGTGCTCTCACCAAAGAAGCAAAGTATAGCAAGGGTTAGCCATGGAAATTCCCCTGTGGCTGATTTTTTGATGGCTGGTTTCCCATTTCATCGTTCCCATCATAGAGTCAGGAGCTCTCATACCTGGAGTACAGTGGGAAAGCAGACAGCATCAATGCAATGAGCTTCCTCTTCAAGCTAGAGTGCAGCTTCAGTTTGTAAAATGACTGCCAAAGAACAGCTTGGAGCAGGCTCGGTCAAGGATTCTTGGAGATGAATATGTCAGAGCAGCAAAGCCAGTACTCCAGGGTTTGGGTTTTGATATAAAACACTTGGAGGTTGATAAGGAAGTCTATTTTCCTTCTGGGATTTAAATTAAACCAAGTCAGCAGAGAGCATTGATACAGTTGTAAGACAGCCTGATCACAGATCACATAAGATTTTAGCAGTTTTCCATGTCCTGGCATCTTATGATGGGCTAATGACAAGTGGCAGTAACCAGCTTCCCATTGGCCCACAAGTTCTCTGCCTCATGTGTAGGTTTTAGCAGGGTGTGCTGCCTCATTGAAATGATACCCTACCCTGAAGATATCCTCTTGTCCTGCACCATATTGGACACGGACCCTCCAGGACTTTTTGCATTGACAAGCAGAAGAACTGAAGTGCCCTCATGCCCCCTTGCCATTTGAGACTAACCTCTTCAAAGGACAGTGGTCTTTTGACATTTCTCAATATACTGAGTAGTCCAGTGGGGCCACTTCTTAGCTAAGCCCATAGTGCTACGAGAATGGGAATCACACTGGGTAAGAGCCTTTGTCCCCCATTGTCCATAAAGCTGATATCACAAGGAAACAAGGGAGAATTATATCTTCACCCTGAAATTCTTTTTCAGTTCAGAAATGGTCTCATGCCACATCAGGTATGTTAAAATGAAATCAAAGTCCTGACTGAAGCTGTTTAGGATTAAAATTAATTTCTTATTGGTCTTAAACCTCAGACAGAATAAAACCATGTTCCCAGGAAGTCTGGGGTACCTAGATTGGGGTGATTCTGCCATTTGACTACATATGGGACTGCAGATACAGATAGGAAGATGAGAAGAGGTGACTGTCTCTGGTGATTTTAATTTCATGTCCTTTCATTTAAGATGATTAATGAAGTGCCTGGGGGACTTTCCCTGAACAACATGACCACACTAGTCTCACTGAATTATATAGAACTCTCTTGCTTCCCATCTCTCGCAGAGGGAGGGTGTGAAGCTGCAGCCTTTTCATGTTCTGTTTTAGAGATGAAACCAAGCAGAGCAAGGAGGAGCCACAATCTGCAGCAATAAGAGACCTGGAAAATAAGATTTATTACAGAAGGTGAAAACAATAAAGGTGCTCAGGGGACACCCAGTCACTTCATATATGTCTACAGAAAAACAAGGCTGGATAGGAAAAAGCTATCACAGGGGGATTACATTAGGCATTGGGGGAATTTTAAACAGTGGCAATAGTGAAGTTGATTGCCTGGGAAGATGTGGATCATCCATCCTGGGTGGCTTGGAAAAACAGACCAGACCAGTACTTATTAGGGAATTATTTAAGTTGATAGGATCCTGCTCCAGGGCTGAGAGATGGTTTAGATGCTCACTGTCAAGATTCTTACTAAATTGGTTCTTATATTTTTATTTCATGGTGTGCATGAAGTGCCTGTCTTCTGCAGCATGTCCATGTTTCCAGAAGGAGAGCAGGGTGAAAACACAGTAGTCACACTCTTCAGGGAGCTGAGACAGAGGCTGGGGAGATCAAAGAAATCTGTGAGATGAGAAAACTTAAAAATCCAGCTCTGAAAATAGCATTGGTAGGAAGGGGAGATGAAAAGGGATAAAATTAAATGTAAGATCATTCTATGATTGGCAGAAGAGATACATCCATCAAGGCTAGAGCAGCTAAAAAAAAAAGTGAATTTGTTCTGCAGAGTTGTAGTAGAAAATTCCAGTGGGTTTCATAAAAGCAGAGAATTGTTTAGGTTGGAAAAGACCTTTAAGCACATTGAGTCCAGCCATCAACCTAATAGTGTCAAATCCACCAATAAATCATGTTCCTAAATGAAATATCTACATATCTTCTAAATACCTCCAGGGATGGTGGCACCACAATCAGCTTCTTCCAGTGCTTGACAACCCTTTCTGTGAAGAAATTTTCTCAGTTTCTAATATAAATCTCTTATCACACAACCTAATGCTATTTTTCTCTCATTCCAAGAGACCAAATATAAAGGTATGCCTTCAAAACATGAAAATAATATATCAAATTTACATCATAGCTGAAGAACCCAGGTCAGAAAGCTCTGAAAAAGAAAGGTGACAAAAATGTGACAAAGTAAAGATTAGAAAGGACTGGGGTGAACAGTCCCTTCAGGGGATACTGGAAAGCCTTGCACAGTCTTAACTGGCAATCAAAGTGAGGATTCCTAAGGGAGAATTACAATGATGGCTTTAAAAAAGAAGATGTGAGGTCAGAGCTAGGGATAAACCCTCTGATGGTGAGATCAGCTGGGGCCAAGAGCAGCACCCTTTTCCTGTGATGAAACACTTGAGAAGGAACCAGAAAGACAGGATGTGCCTGGGTGAAGGGTGAACCCAAGAGAATCCTGGAAACAGGCAAGCGCAGAGTGGCTGCCAGCCCTCATCCCTCACAGTCACTGCAGCACAAGGGCTCCCCTCCCAGCAGCCTGAAGCCAGCAAAGCCCTTTCTGCAATGGCAGACAAATTGGTGGTCAGGATGAAGCCCTGTACTCAAGGCTGGGGTGCTGGGGTGCTCGGCTGCATCCAAAGAGTCACCCAGACTACTGGAAGCCACAGCAGGGCTGTCACCCCTAGCCCACACAACCAGGACACAGCTCCTGAAAAAGACTGGAGGGACCATCACCATAGCCATTTTTAACCAAAATTTGTCTCTGTTTCCTCTTTTCTTTAGAAGGCAGTCCTAATTTCCCAGCCTCAGTGGGCTAATGTTTGGGCTACGCTAACATGGGGCTGTTGTGACTTCAGGATTTCGTACATCTCCAGCAGCTCTAATACCTCCAGTAAAAGAACAAGTCCAACAGTGTGCCCAGGAACAGGTTCTGTGGGAGCAGTAGAGCAAAGATGTCTCCTTACCTCCATTTAATCATGATGCAAAAATAGAGAACCACAACATGTCATTTCAATGGTGAAGTCACCCAGCCCATAAGAAAAGCTATAGAAGATACAAATCCACCCATTTTCTGAGCTGATTCCTTGCTCTCAGAGTAGAGATCAGCAAAACCTGCCAGTCTGGTTAACCAGGCAAGGAAACATAACACAGCAACTCTAACACTCCATGCAAGGGTTAGTACACCTGTCCCAAAGGGTGAAAGCAGGAGGATTCTCACCATGTGCTTGTTGACTATAAGCTGAGGAAGTTTTCACAAAATGGTTTAGGTTGAAAGAGGCCTTAAGGACCATCTAGTTCCAACTCTCTCTCCCCTTCTTCTAGACCAGGTCAATTTGACAGTCATTTGTGTTAGCTGTGATTGCACAAATTAATAAACCAGCCAGGAGATTGTAGGTCAGTATAAATCTAATTGCCACTCCTGATATGGAGCTTCCCAAGGTACCCCCTAGCTGTGCTCCCCACAGTGCTTCACCAAATAACTCTAGGCCAGAAAGAAGGAGATTTTATTGCCTCTCCCCACCCACTGCTGATGTGGTGGTCCTTGAAACAGGACCTGGAGAGGGAAGGCTGGTGGCACCCAGATGGTTCAAGGGAGCAAAGTAACAGCCAGGGCTTCATGGGAGTCACAGAACCAAGAGTTTGTCAGCAAGGAAGTTACTGTGTGTCTGGAAGAGCAGCATTCCTGTGACAAGGTGCCAATTTTTGCACAATTAATTTCCCATGTGGACTTGACATGGCATGATGCCAATACCAACTCCCAGCCAGCTGCACAGAGCCCCCACTTTGCAGTTGTCCCCACATGGGCTCCCTCCATCTTCCAGCCAGTGCTGAACCTGCCTTACATATAAATACCCTTCAGGGTTCAGTTTCCAGTCAGGTCAGTCCCTTAAGGTGGGAGCTCCTGTTCGCAAAGAATTTGTGAACCAGGGAAGAGAAGTTGAAGGCTAGAAATAATATGAATGTAATAACATAAAACTGCTGCTTAAATGCTTTTTTCTGTAGCTAAAAAAGATGGTAGTTAACATGTTATTGCACCTGTGCAGCAACACTCTTGAGAAAATACACAGAATCAATTTGCTGAATACTATCAAATCATGAAACTTCGTCTTTCAAGAGATCAAGACATTTAAAGGAGTGCAAGGAACATTTTTATTTTACCTTTGACAATATGGCATTTATGCCATTAACATTGATGAAGTGTTAGCACCCTGACCAGTAGTTACCTTTGCAGCTGGAATAATTGCCAGGGAATACAACTGGTTTTCAAATATCCCGAAGGAAGATAAGTTTGCACACATATTGGTATGTCAATTAATTCCCTGTTTCAGAATGAGTAATCAGCAATGTAGTTTTTGAGAATTCAAGAAAACAGCACCTGTTTAATCCATTGGTGGGTGATGTAGAAAGTATGTCCTTATTAGATTTTCACACCTCTTATTAGACATCCATATTTCAAACTCCTCTTTGGTGAACTGCTCCAATGTGCAACTTTACCAGCAACAGAGTTCATGCACTGAGAAAGTTCCAGGCTGGCAGATGAGGCAGACCAATTTGCCAGTTTTAGCTGTTACTTTAAGGCAAAGTTAATGCTGCCCTGGTCTGGTATCAGAAAAACCCAATCAATACGTAAGATGAAGGCTTTCAATACAATATTAATATCCACAAATTATATTTATTGTTCATGGTTGTTATTAGGACTCTCAAAATGGAATAGAAATTCAGTGTTTAAGGAATCATGTCTAAGTGGACTCCCAAGTAACCTGCATCTTTTCTTGTTCCTAGAAAAATTGCCTGACCCCAAGCCACTGGGAACTTGATTTAATGTGTTTAGCTGATTTTGTTTATTCTTGCCATAGAGCTGGAGCTGACGATCTGGGAAGGCAGTGGACAAATGGCAGCCTTTTATAACACACTGGAATTAGTGAAAACAATGGGAATCTATAAAGTTCTTTTAAAGGCCTAATTTTGTGGGGGAAAAAAGGAGCCAGTCAAAGACAATCTGTCAATGAGGCATTGATAGACTCCAGGTGCTAAGCTGATCTGGGGGATTTTGGAGGACAAAGATCCATTCAGCCACTAGTCTACTCCTTCCCTCTGGCTATCCACTGCACCTATTAGCACACCTCTGGCATGGAAAGCCTCCTTAAAACAGACTACATACTTGGAAACAGGAGATATGAATTGGCAAAGGCATCAACTTTTGCCCTGGATTGCATTTTTTTCTGAAAAATATCACTCTGTTTTCCACCCTCTCTTTGTCTTCAGTCAATTACTAACCAAGTACCACTGACAGGAAATAAGATTTTGTCATGAAAAGCAGCAGACACAAGTGAGTAAGGCCTGCCTTGGAAATGGACAGATGCAGCCAAATCAAGAAAAAGAAAAATAGTTATCACTAGGCTTGAGAGAAAAGGCTATGCTGTGGCTACAAACTCTCTGCAAGGTGGGAAATACTTGAAAGCAGGCATTTCTTTGAACCTTTTCACAGATGTAGACTGTTATAAACAGGCCAGGAGACCTTCTTCTCCTTTTAATAAAGCCTTTATTAGTGATCATCTGGGGGGGGGGGGGGGTGGCCGGCAGGCCGTCATGCATATGCCACCGTGGCTCCCGAGGACGACTCAGAGGAGAAGGTACGCAGCTCTTTCCACTATGGTATGCTGTACGCAGAGCCGGGACTTCCAACCTCATGGGAATTACCCAGAGTCTGTTTTCGGCTCGGTGTCTAGAGGTCCTGCTCTCTAAGGCTGTTCCTGAAGATCATGGTGAGAGATACAACAACTGGGGAGAACAACAATAGGGGAGGACAGTCTTACTTGTGCATCGCCCATCTGTGTCTCTTTCACAGCTCAATTCAGTGGGGTTTCCCCACTGCAGGTGGACTCCCTCTTGGCTTTGTTCCCGGCAGGCATTGGGATTTTCCTCATTTGCAT
>WEIU01003613.1:197223-210329 GCA_013389925.1 Aegithalos caudatus | reverse complement strand
TTCATCCTTTTTCTCCCTTGTGCCACTGCCAGTGCTCTTGTGCTCCCCTGAAAAGGCAGTTCATGGAGATCTAACAGTCATCCAGCAATGAAAAGGGCAACGTGTTCAGGCCATGCAGCCATTCTGGCAAGGACAGAGAGGACAAGGTTGCATCTGTCCACATTTAGCTTGGCATTGGCAGGGAACCACACACCAACTTGATGCATGTGCTTGGTCGGGCACATATAAAAACATATCCGTTGCCTAAAATCTGTGTTATGAATCTTGGCAAATTGAATTTAAATTTCTTCAGGACTCAAATTATGTTTTGATTCAAATCTGTGTTGTAACATGACCCAGAAGCATACAGACCTGGTAGAGATGGTTAGGAAAGCACAACCCTCTCCTTCAGTCACACAGTCTCTGACTTTTTTTTCTGGGACCTCTTGCAGGATCTCAAGTTCATCTTCAGGGATGTGAACACACCTCCATCATGGACTGAAAAACTCAGTGAACCTCCACCCAAGGAAGCTAAAAATTTAATTCCTTGTCACATGGGGTTGAACTGACATCACTCCATTCTCAGAAACTCAAATGTGCCATAGGTCTCTTATGACATCCCCATTCCAGGAATGATCTGGTGATTTCCATTTCTTAGACCTTCTTTTGCCCCAGGCTGTCCAGAGTTTGGCTTGCTATAAAATCAAAGGGCATCACACTTAAGCTTGTCAACAATAAAACCATGTTTCTGTAACATGGAATCCCCCACTTGGCTAGGCTGACATTCATACCAAAAGGGGAAAAGTTCTCCCTTTTCCTTTGTTCTGCATTATGGGCCCACCATATCATGGTCAAAAAAACCTCTTATGTTCCTCCTATGGACTGCAGGCAGAGGTTCCACGAGGGGGATGAAAAAAATCTGCCTAAACCAATGCCAGAATTAAAACAGAGTAATCCTGGACAATAGGCCAGTGCCTGCTTATCCAACATGCCTTTGGTCCGAAAGGAAATGGCTGTCTAATTAATGTCAGCAGAATTAGCATGTGCATGGCTTTTATCTTGTCTCTGCCAAGGTTACAGCTGGTAAGAGCAGACTTTGCCAAGAGCAGCCTGATGACAAAGCTCCATATTTTCCACTTCCTAGAAGCATATCTCCCCTCATTTCAGGTACTCTCCTCCACCTGTGGCTGCTCCTACCAGTTCAAAAGCCTCCAGCCATGGGGCACACTAACCACTTCAAGAGTCAGCCTCTGCATCCACTAGGAAAAAGAGCTGAGTCCCTTATGCAATATCTAACCAGCACTCTAAGCCAGGGATGGTTTTTGCCCCCTTTTGAGCCTGGAGCATGTATGCAAGACACAACTAGCTCAGAACTTTAACAAGACATTACCAAGATGAGTCATTACTACTAAGTTATGTGATTACTTAACATTCTGTGTACATAACTGGATGAAATGAGCCCTCTCTCATGTCTTATTTCTCCTTTGTCCAATCTCCCCAGTTATCTTCATCTACTGAAGCCAAGAACCTTTCAATACTTCCAGCTTGCCAGGGAGAGCTGCCTCAGCTTGCTATTTGAATTATAACACACCCTCTAAAAAAGTCTCTGGATCAGAATTCACCTAAGTGAGAATATCCCTTAAGTGCATAACAAGAAAAGCACAGTTGGATGAGTAATTTATTCCATTCGGACTGAAATGGAAAAATCTGGTTGGCTCCTACTCTTGGTTTTCTCCTTCTGTACTTGCACAGACTGCAGCAGGTCTGTTTTCAGGACTCAGAGATGAATTGAAGGCTCTGGGCTAGTTCCCTGCTGAGGTGCTGGCTCAGGGACACCACCTGCGAATCACAAGCAGCTGTTCTCTTACTGTTAACAGAAAGTTGGGAAAGGGAATCCCAGGGCTGCACAGATGGAAAGGGCATTGGGGTTTGGAATTAGATAAACTTTAAATCTCCTTCAATCCAAAAAATCCCATAATACTCTGATGGGAGAGAGACTGTCTATAACATCATGTAGTGCAGGAAAATGGGGACTGGCTTCAAATTGAAAGAGGGCAGGTTTAGATCAGATATTAAGAGAAAAATCATTATTGTGAGGGTGGTGAGACTGGCACAGGTTGCTCAGAGAAGCTGTTGGATGTCCCATTCCTCAAGAGTTTAAGGCCATGTTGGATGGGGCTCTGAGCAACCTGGTCTAGTGGAAGACATTTCTGCCCACAATAGGGGAATTGGATCAAGATGATCTTTAAGGTGCCTTCCAACCCAAACCATTCTATGATTCTGTGATTATTATTCTTCTTCTTGTGGCCTTATCTGAAGGGCTGTTTTGCAGTGGGGTGATGTTCAGACACTCAAAATTTGACTGTAAAATGTAAGGTTGAAATTAGCCCCAAGACACAGCACAATTTTTGGAAAGGGCGGGAAATTCCTGACATTGCAGGAAGACCATCAGGAGCCAGGTGCCTCCCAGGAGAGGAAACAGAAGGATCTCAGCACAGCAAGGAAGTTGAGATCTCCAAATTTTTATTCAGGAGAGGAATTGCAGTGGTGCAATTTTTCACAACAAAGATAAGTGGAGGTAAGCTGCATCCCTCTGTGCCTCCATGCAGCACCAAGAAACAAGAAGCAAGGATGGCCACCTGATGTGGAGCATGTGTTTCTTGTCCTGCCTTGACCTATCTGGGCCTGTAGAATCTCTGACAAATTTTTTACTAGGTGGACATGCAGCACCTGCCACGGAAGTACCTGGATCCTAGCAATCTTGTCAATCTACTAAGAAGACAATAAATCAGGCAGATATAGTCTCAAATAACATAGGGACCAGGGCAGGGACCTTTTCTTCTTCTTCAGCAAAACCAAGCAACTTCAGTTTACTTCATGTGTGGGGAGGAAAGACTGTACAAGAAAATACATCATAGGAGCAAATGTCAGCTTAGCCATGTCTAAGACAGGCCTTCTTGCCCCCCTGACATGCCTATCTCCAGCTATCCTAGCAATATGTCTGTTTTTCCTTTGCAGATGGCATGTTTGAATAATGGACACACAAGATGTCAATGTCAGCTCCAAATGCACAGTGTACACCAGCAACCACATTACAGGAGTTGTATTCTCACAATACTGCTGCCCTCCCACCTGTGGTGGCAAGTAGAATGCCTTTCTTTTTCTATAGGAGGGACAGCAATTTTATGGAAACAAAGGTCTGTGATCCCTATAATACCTATTAACAAAGTTTGAAGAAAACATGGGAGTTGTTAAGAGTTTTGTAGAAAGAATTGTGGCACCCCTTATGGCACCATCCTCAATGTAATCTTTTATGACATCATCCTTCTAGAAGGAGTACAACCCAAGATGCCTTTCTGTGTGTTCAGGCTGGTGCAGCTGAAAGTGGGAAATCAGCTCAGGACTTCCTGAGGCAAGGGAGGAGGACTTTTCCCCAAACATTCATTCTGAATGGATTTCCATCTCTACTTCTTAATGTGTTTTTTGTGCACTCTTGATTCCCACCAGTCATTCACCCCAGGGCAATCACTTGAGTGCTGCCACTCTATTAAATGTGAATTGAATTAGGCAGGAGGCAATTATTTGTGTTGGAAATTTCCCAGGGTATCAGAGCTGAGATCCTTAGCAATATCTGATGAGATATTTACAGACCACAAGCAATGCAGTAATTATTAAAAATTATGGTGTTTCCCACACTGCTCCTTAATATGTTTTTGGGATATTAGGCCTCAGAGTAAATCAGAGAAAGAAGTTAAATCATACCTCTCTATCACAAAGAAATAGAAACCTCCTTTGAGATCTCTTTGAATGCAGGTCTCCTGCTACAGTTTTTTTATTCTCAGGTTGCTGGAAAACAGAGCCTTTTACATGAGCCATGTTTTATGTGCAAATTGAGCACTGACATTGCTGAGTCCATAGGAAGGGTCCATCATCAGTGCAGGTACTGATGATGACTATTCCTGCTCTACCCTGACCTGACTGTGATATCTTACCACATTCATAGAATCACAGAATGTTCTGAGTTGGAAGATATCCACAAGGATCACCAAGTCCAAGTCCTGTTGTTAATATCAGACTGATTATGAGCCAACAAAATGCTCCCATTACAAACTGGGCAAACCACACGTTAGTCCATTAGGACTTTTGTGGCAGGCAGATCAAGGGAGTTACAATCTCCACTGCTGGGTCTCCAGATCAACAGGGCTACCAAGAAACTGGAGAAGGAGCAGAGGAAGGCTACCAACAGCAGGAGACAGAAAACGTGTTCTAGAAACAAACTCTAGGGAGCTGGAATTAGTTTGTCTGGTGAAGAGAAGACTGAAGGGGAGATCTACTAGGAGCCAACGAATAGTTGAACTACACTACTAGTGGTGGTTCTTAGCAGACACAGCTGATATACATGAGTGACAAAATTAACTCTGGCAGGTCCACAGTGGACTTGAGGAAAAACTTTTCAGCCAGTGTTGCAAAAGCATAACTAGAGGTCCAATACTGGATGTGAAAATAGTCAATGGCAATTGGTCAAGTCGTATTCAAAAGAGCCAGTGGGATTCACAAATCACACAATTTATTAAATATAACATCAGGCTTTTTTTGGTTTGCTGGTGATAATGCAGAGTAATTATACACAGCACAACAGTACAATTGCAATCACAAGTTTAATATCCCATGTCAACACTCACACAGCTGAGGACACATGGCTGACCAAAAGGTGTCCCTTCCAGGGAAGGTGAAGAGAATAAACCTTTCAATCTGTCCCTGCAATTTCATATCCAGTTCTCATTCCCTGGTTTGATGCATCATTGAGGTATTTTTTATACCTTGTTAACCATTATTGTGCAAAGGGCTATGGTTGGGACTGTGGTCAAATCTTCCACTCTTTATAGGCACGTTGTACAGAATATTTCTTTATAGGGGGTTTACTGACTTTTTTGGGTATGGGGTAGAAGAACGAGACCACACAGTCTATGCCTTGCTCCATGATTCTATGCATCAATGCCGTGGGTGACACAAGCCACAAGACCTCCTTCTGCTTTCCATGGTTCCATCTGTGGGTTCCATGTCATATTGAGCTTTGCACTTTCTACACTATTTTATACTTAAAACAGCTGGGATGGAGGACCACCCCCTGGGTCTGGTGACCAGAGTTATCTCCATCCTCGGAGTTTTCCAGGACATAGGTAAATCAAAGTCATGTAAAGTGGCCAGCCTTCTAAAGTGTTAGGAAGAGCCCACCTAGTCAGAGCAGGAGATTGAAATGCAGATCTCTGAAGATCTCTTCAGACAAAGCTTCTGGGGCATCATCTTCCTGTTAGCTTTGCCAACTTTTTGTGTGGGCATGGAGAGGTTCAGTGAATTGTTTTATTTGAAAAATAAGCCAGAAAATTATGATCTGTTTCAGGCAGATACATTCTAGAATTTCCTGTGCCAGCCTGAGAGCTGTGATGAGTGCTCAGCGGCAAACAGTCTCTGAGTTGCCACCACTAGCAACAAAATATTTACAGGACCCTTGGTAATCTAAAATAACCTCTGCTTCATAGTAATATGCATTTTGGGACTAACACAGCATGATGGCTTCCTAACTGAGGCAGTTTCATGCTCATGTTGCATACAAATGAAAGATTGCAGCCCACAAAACCTAGGTCAGGAACCAGTTGCAGCCAAATCATCCTTGACTTACTGGTTGTCAGACTCAGTTCAGAATTTCTAATGAGCCTCATGTGCAACTGCATGTAGGAGAACAAAAGTCCTACCTCACCTTATGATAAGAATTCAGTTTAAGTAATTTCACAGGCAACAAACTGCTTCCTAGTCAAGTCAGTTATGAAAGAGCTTGTTTGTGGGGAGAGGAGGCAAGATTTGAATCTGAACGCAACTTCACAGTGAGTTTTGGTACAAAAGAAAGATAAATACTGAAATGTGCATTTGCTTCCATGAAGAAAAGGCTGCATAGCTTCTCTAAGAAAAGCATGACAGGACAGGTAGAGAAAGGAGTCCTGGGCTGGCTGTGTGCTGCACAGTAAGAGAGGTGATCCAGGCCAGCTGAAGGATCACTAGTAAAAAATGTGCTTTTCTCTTATTCGTCTCTTCTTCCAACACACTAAGCTCTTCTGGTTGGTTTGCTGTTATGTACAAATTCTTTGTTTAGTTTTGTTTTGTTTGACTGACACTACAGGTCTTGAGAATCTATTATCAGTGGGTGTGATAATGTTCTCTCCTGCTCATGATAGTGCAGTACTTCAGGAAACAAAAGAATTACAACTTACATGTCACTCACCTGTACAGATCACACTGGGGACAGGTAAGGGAGAGGGCATTTCCCAGAAAATAAGGCTTTTCCAGAAAGTTCTTTGCAGTGCAGGAGAGTTAGGAGAGTTAAGTTCCATTATGAAGGCTGAGCTGTAGGTCTTACAGTGTCTGTGACCTGCAGTGACTCTGGCTCCATCTGGAATAAGGTACAAAAGGTACAAAATGTGTTTTTCTGGTCTTACACTTTCTTCAGCTTAAGCCAGTTTCTCTTCTTTTTTCCCTCTTTTTTAATAATAGCACTACCTAACGCAGGAATAATCAAATAAGTTTTAAGCGTTGTAGATTCCTGGTGAAGAAGTTGGTTACAAATATCTATACAGATGGGACCAACTGAGAACACAAAATCATTGCAGCTCCCCATAATTTCCTTAGCTGTAATGTCTTGGTTGCTTCTATTTACATGCACATAGTTGAGAGTGAACCGAGAGGGAAAGGAAAATCAGCAAATCTGAATTCTCATCATATCCCACATCTGCTACCAAACCAAAAGCATAAGCTAACAGCAGCAAAGCTGCAATACACTTTGTAATAACAGGTCCAGAAATACTTCTCCAAACTGGATTCCCAAGAAATATGTGTCTGAAGCAGAAGGAACAAAAGTCAGTGGTGAAGAAATGGTGCCTTACAAGTTCAGCAAAGCCTTTGCATGGCAGCTCCCATTCTGACTGTACTTTCAAGGAACTTGACAAGGATCAAGCCAAGGACTCAGCACAAAGATGGAAGCATTAATCAGAAACTGGATTGATGGGGTGCTGTATCATGAGAAAGTGTGAACACTTCCTTCAATTGGTCAAATCCTGTATGGGATTCCATCAGTGGTAGTCACAAAGGGTTTCACTCCCAATCCAGGTAGTAGGTACCCTGATTTTCAAATATGTGCTTTTCTCTTTCATCCCAGGCTCCTCATTCTTGAGGGAATTTCCCTTGTCTTCTGACACCCCTTCTATGTTCAAACCATCATTTTTCAGGCTGATCCTCAGGGTCTCACTCTCTTCTTCTGCCTCCTGGCTCTTCATTCAGCTACTGTTCTTCTCTAGCATCAACTATAAGCACTATGAACTAGTATGTGTCCTCAAGTGAGGCACAGGGGAGTCCATTAGGTCACAATTAGGTCACTTCTCTCTATTATGATAACAATTAGGTCACTTCTCTCTATTATGATAACAAAGAGGAGGTGGGGAAGAAATGCATAAAAAAATATAAAACTATTCTAGGAAAACAGGCTCTGGATGAATCCCAAGGCCTCCTCATTGGTAGAGCCACCATCTAACAGTACAGTCAGTTGCTGTTCTTATTTAACTTGCTTTTCAGCCAAATGTTTTTCTTAGGAAATGGGAAGTCTGTGTAAAATGCTTAACTACTCCCACATCTCTGCATCTCAGTGCAGCAGGAGCCAGGTGATGCTCTCCAGGGATGGTCACTAGGAAAACCATAATCTGCTGGCTTGCAGGTCAGGCCCTTAGAGCCACCTACAAGACCCTGCTGAGAGGAGGAGCCCTGCCTCAAACATTGACAAGGCTGGAAGACAAAACATGAGCCAATCTCATAGCTGTCTCTTATAAAGGTTCTGTATGTCACACTCAGTTTCTACAAGACACTGAAACCATAGCAACTGATAGATAAAAGATGCTGAGACACAGAGCCAGACCTGCTTTTATGGGAAAGGCAAAGAATAAGAAGAGAGATCAGGTAAGAAAAAGCAGGAAAAATGGAAGGTGAAGGGGAGGAGAGTGCTGATAATGTATTTGACACAAGCAGGTCCATGTGCACGCTGCAGGTTGAGCTCTGGAGAGCAGAAGCCAGAGGCTGAGCACCAAGCAAGAGGATGTGAACTGCTGGCCCTTTGCATAACAAAGGGCACAGGGACCTTCAGCCTGGGCAGGTGGCTGGGCATTTGTCAGGGTCTGAAAATGTATGCGGAGACCTGATGGTTCGTTTTATGGATCTCAAAGCACAAAAGACACAGCAGGGGACAACTCAGCTTGTGTAACCAGAAATGCACCTTTATTTAGTGCCAACCAATGCGATAGTGGGGAGAGAAATAAAGAATAGTAAGAAAGAGAGAAAAAGAGGGGAAGGGGATTTTAGCTATCAACGTGGAGAGATGCCTATAGACGTGAGCTTCTCCAGTGGGGTGATCACAAAAGTGAGCAGGGGTCTCCAAAGTTTTTATACTTTGGTCAAGGCAGGAACCAAAGTGAAGGACACTGAGCCAAAATGGGAACCACCTGTGTTGCTCAGGAACACTGTGAGCTGTACCTGGCTGTTGAGGCAGGACGGGCCAGTCCTGGCAAGCAGGCTTTGTTCAGTCCACCGTGGCCAGTTCATTGCCAGTCCACTGTTCTTGCACTTCACTCCCATGGAGATGCATACCAGTCCTCCAAGACTCGGCAAAAGTTTCACCTCAGCCAGGCCAGGAGCTCCTTTCAGAGTCTGGGGTTTCAGAATCATTGGAGACGGTCGTGAGGCAAATTATGTCTTTAGACAGACTCTGACAGCATTCAGAGACACACCAGGAACCAATGATTCCAGGCTTTCCCCACACTTAGACTGTGAGGGTATAAAAGCCCAGGGATTCCTCTGCTGGAGTTTCTAGGCAGAGGCAACAGCTCAAGCTGCTACTATGTTATTGCACCATGATTAAATTATTTTAAGGATCAAGACGTCTGAAACTCTGGTTCTGTGGGAAACCTGGGGTCAAGCCAGTAAGCAAACCCAGTCTGACTGTGTGAATCTGGGGCATTTAGATGGGAAGGGGCCTCAGCTCAAGGGTGCAAGTGTAATGGCCAGAGTGGCTCCTGGATGGCTGTGCAGGGAAGTTTTCTTAACAACAGTTGCCACCCTACATCAGAAAAATAGAATAGAATATTTTTGTTGGGAAGGGTCCTACAATGATCATCAGCTTGCTCATGGTGCACTCCTGCATCCAGATTGTTGATAAATGTAATGAACCGGCCCTGGAATTGACCCCTGAGAAAAATCACTGGTGACTGACTGCCAGTCAAATGAGACCCCATTCACTGCCACCCTTTGAGCCCTGCCTTTAGCCAGTTCTTCACCCAGCACACCATGAACCTGCTTATCCCACAGCTAGACAGTTGTGAGGGACAGTATCAAAAACCTTCCTAAAATCCAGAAAAAACTACACTCACTCCATGGGTGACCTTATCATAGAAGGATATCAAATTAGTTTAACAGGACATTCCCTTGGTGAACCCCTGTAAACTGTGCCTGCCGACTGCATTTTTCTTTAAAATCCTCACTGAACCATGGCTACAACTGTCACACAGTAACTAACTATTGCCATTGTTGTGTTCCCCATTCCAGACCTTCTCTTCTTGTTAGAGACTTAAAAAGTCCTGCGGCCAAATTACCCTTTGAGCTGTGCACTTGTGGGACACATCTGAGTGTGTTGCAAAATCCCTAGAGCAGGAAATCACAAGTTTCATGCCTTGGGCAGAAAGACTGAACACCCTGGAGTTGCACCCAGGAATGAGAAAATAAGTGTGGAATAAAATAACAACACCACTCCCCCAGTAAAAGTATTTTTCTGTTATAAATGCAGCTGAGAAATAGAAGTGGTTAATGCACATGGCTTTTATATCCTGTCAACTTTAGTGCTATAATACTTACCATGCATTAGTGTAAGCAGGATCTAAATTAAAGATTTACATTACCCCAGCTGCACGGCACTCACACCACTGGGAGAAAAGACCCACGAGAGCAGCCCATCAGCTCCACAGCTCCAAGCCCCTCAGATGAGCATTATAGCATGGCTTGGATAAAGAATCAGCCTTGGAAGAAAATCACCTTCTTTCCCCACTCTGGGGCTTTGAGTTCACTTTATCCTCCCCAATGAGCCAGTCCCTTCCCAGCAGGATCTCTGCAGCACCCTGATGACTTGATTGTGTTTGCCTCATATCTGGAGAGCATCCATGTGATTCACCCACAGTTCCTCCGGGCCCTTGCAGCTTTGATCCTTGTTCTCATTGCTCATTTTTGTTTTCTCACGAGAGAGAAGATAACAAAGATGAGTGACAACATGCAAGAAGTGGTGTCTGCTCCATGGTCTCCACCAAGTGCCAAGGGTACAGGCCCAGGTGTTTAACAGGACTGTCTGGTGGGCAGCAGGTACAACGTTGTGCTGATATCTTACACCACTCAGCTTCCATGAGCCAACTCTGCTCCCTGGAACAGTGTACTTTTTCCCTCAAAACCGGAGAAACCAACATAATTGCCTTCCTAGAAATGAGTAACAGCACAGAATGACAGACATTTTATCAGTTGACTTACAGGAATGAGTCAAGTCGTGGTGTTCAGGCCTGGTTTGCCCAATGACACCGTGAAGCAGCCAGNTTTTTTTTTTTTTTTTTTAATATATTTTTCCTCACATGGGAAAATAAGCAAGGACTGAGTTTCAGTAATCAGCAGCTAAATATGGAGGGGACTGAGTCAAACCAGAAGGGAGTTCTATGCAGAACAACCTGCTTAGCCAAAACAGGCCTGTCTCTCTAAAAAGTACAGTGACCTTTGTGCTGATTTTATTTTAAACAAGAGAAGTTTTTGAAACACGAAGATTGTTTTCCAATTAAAAAAGAAAAAAATTGCATATATATTTATCTCAACTCTGGGATCCTGTTATCACAGGTGACAACTACCCTTCTTCCAGTCCTTGGAGACTGTCACAGTTTAGCTCTCATGCTTACTAATATCCCCTCAACAGGGTCATAATACTATTTCATTTCTCTATCCAGACAGAGATGTTTATAGAATCTGTAGGAATTCTTCATTCCTGCTGTATTGGCCCTTCTCCCACTTACGCCCACAACAGGTCAAGTGCTTCAAAGGTATCAGGGAAGCAGAGAGATGCTCTGCAGTGCATCACCCTCTTGCACACCCCTACTGCATGATCACAGAGCCCTGTTCTCCTGGGGAAACCAGACAGAAGTGGATAATTATCTCATTTTATGTCTCCAAAAGTAAAATTATCCTCTGCAGAAGAGAAGACTCCTTGTGTGGGTAGATTTCCCTGCCTGGAGAGTACTCAAATGCTAAAAACAAGAGAAGAGTACCACGTGAGCTCTGGATCCAAGGTGCAAATGAAGTTTGTTTCGAAGATAAGAGCTGATTTGTACACAGATCACTCTGGAAGATTTTTCCTGAGTTTCCTTTGAGGAAGCTAAACAAAACCTCATAGGAAAAAATAATGAGAATTTTCTGCTTATCTACCTGGTGTGCAACTGATGAGACAGAGCACAGCCTAAAGCTAATCTGCACACAAACTGTCTCTCAGAGACACCACTCTGTCCCCTTCATGGGATATCTGTGATGATAGAAGAGAGAAAAATAGGAGAACCAAAACTACCAGCAAGGACACACACCATGAAAGAAAACACACACACACAAATTTCCTTGTTCGTGCTTCCTCCTGTCTTTGAAGTGGGTTTTCTAAGGGATGTACTTCATGATGCTCCCAAACATGCCCAAGCGAAAGTAGAGAAAGGAAGTAAAAAGAGATGAAATATCTTAAAGGAGAAGCCTCTGCCTGAGCATTGTCACACCTTTCCAGGAGTTGTACACAAATTAACTGAGACTTTTAACTGTTGGGACTAGTCTCACTCCAGTGAGACATATATTTCCAAAATGGGTTAAAGATGAAAGAAAATATGCCCAAGAGGTGCCAACTGGTACCACCTGAAATGCAGGTACATGATAAACAGCCCAGGGACAAAGTCTTAATTAATGTATTTTTCTGAAAATCAAAATTGAACCCAAAAGGGAGGGGCAATATGCTGTCTTATTGTATTCTTCTTTTGCTGTTCAAGTTCTAGGAAAAGAAAATTGGATACACCATTCTCACATCCAACAAGTAGTGCATCGCCAAGCCAGTTGATTGATGACAGAATCTTGAAAATCAACAAAAAATTAATTGGGATCTTATTCTACTCCTGATGCTGTCGTTTCTGGTGACAACTACAGCATGTCTAAGTAGAAAACTAAAAAGAAAGAATGATCCAAAGTGGTGGAAAAGTGATAAATTTGAAAGGAAAAAAAATACAGAGTATACAGGGTTCAAGTTCCAAATCCTTGAGGAATCTGAAGATGGGGCTCTCATTCTTTTTGTGAATCAGATAAGGCATATGATCCTACTGTGACAGAGGTAGTAAAAAATTTTATATCTTTTTGTTCTAGTCATACTAGTTGTTTTTAATTTCAGTTGTTACCTGAAAATTAACAGTGAATTTGGCAGAATACAAACTACTTTACCTTGGGAAAAAATTGACTTAATACCAACTACACTTCCTCTCCCCACCAGAGTGGAATCCAGTTTCCACTCTGCTAATAAGAGAGGGGTTGATCCCACAGATACCTGAAATTGGACAATATGCATTTAAACAGGTGGGGTCATTAGGTATTATTTATCCCTCATGATCACTGAAATAGTGTCATCGGTTAAAAGTGTAATATGACCTTCCAAGGACCTTGGAGCACCTATAGGCAGGGAGCTGGCCCTTGGCGATTGACGTTTGGTTTCAGCCATTGAGGGCACAGGAAAAACGACTCTTTGAAGAAACTATATAAGTTGTGAATCACGGACCCTCGCTCCTTTCTGCCCTGGGATTTCATGAGGTAACACCGTGCCACAGTTGCTGTGTGGCCCGGCCAGGCCAGGCCCTGCTGCCCCTGAGCAGCTGGGCCAGGCTGGTCCGGGCTCCGGGAGCCGCGCTCCCCACGGGGCAGCAGCCCAGCCATGCCAGCTGGCCCGGCCAGGTGAGCAGTGAGAGAGGGGAAGGAAAGCCCCGGCAGCTGCTGCTGTC
>WEIU01003613.1:132986-188206 GCA_013389925.1 Aegithalos caudatus | reverse complement strand
AAGAGCATGTAGATGACTGCCTGAAAGGGTTAATTCCCCTTTGCTCAGGCTGAAGAGGAAAAGAGCTTGAGGAAGCTATTGCTATAGATGACTTCCTTTTCATGGTGAAGTCTGCTGACAGCTGCTTAAAAATACAACCAATGCTAGCATTTTACAGTGTAGGTATTGACATTTTATTTTTTTAAAAAGGAAAAAAAAAAGAATACATCCTTTTAGTGACTGGAAATGTGTACAAAGATATATTTTTTCAATTAATT
Source organism: Aegithalos caudatus (assembly GCA_013389925.1). Classification (NCBI taxonomy): domain Eukaryota; kingdom Metazoa; phylum Chordata; class Aves; order Passeriformes; family Aegithalidae; genus Aegithalos; species Aegithalos caudatus. The sequence continues at coordinate 187,949 of WEIU01003613.1, read as the reverse complement.
CATACATTAAAGAAATAGGCTTTGAACAAGTTTCTCTAATGCATTTGACTTACAAATTCTTTCACAAGCAATAATGCTTTTTTTCAAATACTTTGTAATAATATGGCACTGGGAGAGCCAGAGATCCCCTGAGATGCCAGTACTGCTAATACAGGTGGTGTCTGACCTCAATCCCTCAACCATGAGTACCAGGGATATCCGTTATTCTGCAAGGTAGAAAAGGAGGTGCTCCAAAAACCACAATGCCATAATTCAAGAGTATCCCAGGAGAACCCAAAATTGTCTCAAAGCTGACAGAGAATTGGCAGTTCCCATACATCTCTAAATGAACTCATCCCAACCCTGGTATTCAGTACTAGCTTTAAGGAGTATGTTTACATATAAATCTACAAAAAAAAAAAAAACACCCCAACAACACCATTGTAAAATTTACATGAACACACACAACTTAAGCAACACTGTGTTTTCAGTGGATCTTGGCTATTAGCTGCTTACAGTTTATATACAAAGCTGATTAATTAGAAAGGCTGCTTCTGGGAGCTAAGCTTTCTGTCTAGGTTAGCCCTGGTTAGAATAAGGATTTCCTACATGTGGTCTTCCAGGAGTTGGCAATACTAAAATTTTTGATCGTAACACCAGGGTGCACTTGTTTGTAAACATTTTGTCTTAATATTAAATGAAAATCCAATGCATTCTTACTCTCTGCACTGAGATTATGGATCACCTGATTGATACAATATCTAGGAATTCATAAGAGATATAAAAGTTTGGTTAAAATCTTCTAGACTAGTTAATTCCTGGTGTCAAGGTACTGACTTTAGAGCAACATCAAGCAGAATTTGACCCACAGAATCACAGGCAAATTTCCTCCAGGGTGTAAGAGTTTCCAATCCATGCCAGCAAAACTATTTAAGTCTTGCATGATCCCCATTCTACAGATTGGAACACAGGTTTGAAGGGAAGCAGTTTGCTAAGGTCACAGGCAATGTCAGCAACACAGCTCCAAAGAGCTTCAAATTCCTGAACACTTGCTTTCTGCTGGACAACAATGCCCACTTCTCTCCTGACTCCTACAATCCTCAATCCCCTTCTATGATACTGCATTTGGAGGAAGGCTCACAGGGAAATGTCAAAAGCAAATGTGTCAGGGATATACAAAAAAAAAAAAGAAAAAAAAATTACTACAATATCTCAAGACAGGTAAAAATTCTTCCTGTTGTTCTTGAAGCTCTTCTTAACTTCTCTTTTTTGCCAGCTGCAGTCCTGAGTAATGAATACCTGCCAGATCTGGGTGGCAGCTTCCTCAGACCCTCTCCTTGTGCTTCACGTTAGCCAGCTTGACTGTTTCCTGCTCAGAGGCAGGTGGAGAAGGCTCATCATGACATCCAATCGTCAGCTGATAAACAATCACTCCTGCAACTGCCCCAAGGAAAGGAGCAACAACTGGAACCCACCACCAGTGGGATGGCTTACCAACCCTGGAAAACAAAAAGAAAGTACACAAGGTAAGATCTACAGCCTAAGCATTACGATATTTGCACTGGGATCTGAAGCAATGCAAGATCTGACCCTCTGCAGCCATCACCACTCACTTGCACAAGACAATAACACCTGCAGAGCTTTCCAAGGCAAATGTTGCCACACACACACACACTTTAAGTTCCAGTAACAAGCATTTCAAGACAGCTACTATCAGGACTTCCAAGACTATCTCTCTACCAAGAAAGAGAGAAGCATTTGTTGTGCTTACACTAGGCACCTTCAATTCCCTCCCATTGCTTGCAGGAAAGAAACCCTTGATAATATGTCTCCAAAAATAACAAACTTCTCATTATCTACCATTAAAAAATCATGGTGTGCTCATCTTCAAGGTATGACTGAAATTCCCATGGATGCTCCTGGATTTCCTCTTTGATAGCAGTTTTGTGACTTGCTCTCACCATTGGAAGCTGCCCAGCTTCCACAATTTCGTAAGAAGTCGGCAAGCAGGCAGTGTCTTTTAGCAACATTTAGACAATCCAAAGATACCTCTGGCTTCCAAGACTCTTTATAGTGCCAGAGCTACCATCTATTTGAAGTCATAATTTATTTCCTCTTGATGCACAAGGTTTTCAACATCAAGCACTTACCGGAATACTTCAGTGCCCCAGCCAGCAATGGCTGTGAAGAGACGAGGCCCAAAGTCCCTCGCAGGGTTGACAGCATAGCCAGAGTTGAAGCCCATGGAGGTTCCAATAACAAGGACAACAAAGCCAACTGTGAAAGCCTCCAGCCCAGTTGGGACAGGGTTGTTGTAGGGATCAACAATAGCCAAGACACAAACAATCAGGGAGGCAGTGCCAATGAACTGGAGAGGGATGAGGAAGAAAAACATGAATTTAATCCAGATTACTCTTTTTACCAAGTTATCTAACTCCTCTGGGATTTAATTCTCTTAAAAGGTGCACCAAGACATCCCATGACATTATCTGACCAAGGCAGCCATGGGAATACAAGAGTAGAACATGCTCCTCTCGTGAGATTATGGCAGCCCAGAATCTCAGTCAAGCTCGCACCTTTTTCCCTGCCCCCAGAGGAGTTATGAATAGCTGTTTAGACAGCCAGAAAAACTGGAAACATCCTCCTAAACCTCCTTCCCACATATCATGGCTGTGTAGAAGCTGTCCCTTTTGTGGTTGATGGCAACTTTAGGAGACAATCGCATTCAATAGCAACCACCACTCCATACCCAGTTGACCTCTGGATTCTGCCACAACCACAGTAGCAGAGTAAGAGTGAGGAAGAGTTATCATTCCTCACATTATGGCTCCTCATGAACCAATGGCATTCTTTTCTGCAGTGTCCTGATCAGTATTGTACTGCTTGTTAATGCCCTGGCACAAGCCTCCTGGCTGTAAGGTCCTTTCTGGCCCTGCTCTTCCTCTGGGCTAGTGAGATACTTGTGTCAACTCCAAAAAACCTTTCTGGGTATTTTACCTTTAAATTGCAATTCATTTACTAACTCAAGGTGAGGCCCAGGACCACCCAAAAGATTCCTCTTCAAATGCACTTTCATCCTCCCAGCACCCTCTTACCTGGTCAAAGAAGCCATTGACAACATTCAGATGCTCAGATGGGTAGGTGGCAAAAATACCAGCAGTGGCATTCTTTCCTACAACACTGAGGTGGTTATTGTCAAAAGCCCAAATAGCATCTAGAGGTAGGGAAGGAGAAAAAAAATCATTGCCTGTAGAGCAACACTCATTTGGAAAACTTGAGGCATTATCCACCACAGCTTTTTACCAGTCAGGCTCAGAGGCAGATGGCATTAATCCCTGTCTGGAAAATAATTCCTAACAATTATTTTCCAGACATCAAGAAACAGAGTCAAAAAGCAAACATTAGGGTGACTCCAACTCTCTCCCAGAAGTAACCAAACCCCTGGTATCAGTCTTGGTGTGAAGACATGGCCTACTGATACAGACCAGCAAATAGGATTTGGGCTATTCTTTCACTTTTCTTAGTTACAACTCCCAAGGTTGTCTTTAGAGCAGCCAGCACCTTGCTTACCACTGTGTAGAAGCTAGGTGACTTCTAGGGTCTATCTTTCCTTCATGGTGAATGCAGACAAAACCAGACATGTCCGAATGTAGTTTTTTCATGGGTTAGGTAGTTAAAATGGGGTTAAATCCCTTCTGAAGAGGAGGCTTTCACCAACTGGAGAGATAATTGGTGTTGAACTATAGCCCTTAGAGGAAGGTAGGTCCCCTTGCTTCTTCCTAATATGAAAAGCAGTTCCAGCTAGTGCTGGGTTGCCAATTTCCTCCTCCAGTTAGAAGTAACAGTGATCCAGATGCTCCACTCAGCTACAGGTAACATCACTCCTACTGCCAGAAGCAATCAGGAGGCAAAGTCTGAGTCCAAAGGCCACACTTGATATCAGAGGAAGAACAAGGGCCAGCATAAAAAAATCAATTCTTTCCAATTAAGATCTCACTATGATGATGAAAAGTACACAGGATAAATAGAGGCATGAGGAACTGGATTTGTATGGTGCTTTCCAAAGTATGGAATCACTCTGATAAAATCAGCAAAATCTGCTAAAAGTCACATTATCTAGAAGCTAACACAAGATAATGCATTAGACATCAAAGTGAAGACTTCATTTTTTTAAAGCCAAGAATGAGAAAATGGTTCTGGAACAGTGAACAGATATAAAACTTCCATCACTGCTAGTGTTTCATTGAGTTTTCTGGAAGACCAGTTGATACAGAAGGGGCCATTCAGAGGTCCAGTGTTCATTACTCAAGGGCAAAGACTTGCACTTTGACAATGCTAGCCCTCACTCCTATACTCACCCTTAACAACTTAAACCAGTTTCCCCTGGCCTTCAGATTACTTTGAGGAGGCTTGAACCCCTCATCATGAGAATGGGAAAGCCATCCCAGAAACACAGTAAGGAGGTTTCTTGATCTCTGCCCTGCAAGAAAGTGCTCCTCTCTGATCTTGAAATCTCCCTTCCTACAGTGAGTCACAAACACAGTAGTCTCACTTACAAAAATACACAAGGTTTCCACACTTACCATAGTACAGCCCAAAGACTATGCCAGCTCCAAGGAAAGCCCCCAGGGTTTGTGCAAGGGCATAAATTGGTAGCTTGATCCAGGGCTCCCGGGCCAACAAGCACATGGCAAAAGTGACAGCTGGGTTCAGGTGTCCACCTGCAAAGAGATTGGTGGTTAGTGTATTTTACAGGCAGAATTTACATCCCAGAGTTGTGCTAAGGGGCACTAGCTTCCGTACTAGTGCCATACAGGAAAAGTAGGCCTATACAACAATTGACACAAGTGAAACTCAGCCTACATGGAGCCGCACATACCTGATACCTGTCCTGCGATCAAAATGCCAAGGGTTACAGCAAAGCCAAAAGCCAGGTTGACAGTCAGGAAACCTCCATGAGTCCCTCTGCTGAGAATGATCTGTGCAACAGAGCCACAGCCAAAGAGCTAGGAGGAGAAAAAGATTGAAATTACCCTCTCTGTTTCACATCAGGGCCAGTTGCTGACCAATACCTGCAATTGCTCCCCTTACACCTTCATGTGCCATCATAGTCCACTCATAACTCAAAGCTCTCAAAGCTTCTATCTTTGGTCAAAATATCTATGCATTATCTCTAGAGATGGGAGGGAAGAAGAAAGGGCATAGACGAATCTATCTCCTGGCAGGATGCACCAAAAACAGGGCCAAAATTAAAAGCAAGATGGATCTACAGGAGTCTGGAATTCTTTGTCCAAACATCTAATTTTAAGATGGCAGGTGAGAAGGATGAGCCAGATATCATCCTGGTCTGAGATATTCACAGTACAACCATTCTGATGAGGGATCTGGGTATCTTTGTGTTAAAAAGGCTAATAATTGTTTGACACAGCAGCACATAGATTAGTAGGGAACAATTCTGCTAATGCCTGGAAATACAGTCATGACTGAAGAAGGCTACATTCAGCCTGACATTCATGGAGGTTTATTTTCAGGCTCCATCAAGAAAAGTCCACATTCAAGAGAGTCCATCAGCACAGGCAGTCTTGGCCTTCTGTCCAAGATCAGAGGTGCACCAAACCAAACACTCTGGCAGACAAAAGTTGTTTATTTTGGGTGATAAAACTGTTTCCTAATAACTAAGGGAGATCTTGCTTAAAGATGTTTGCTCCAACTGGATAATCCTCCTCTTTCCAGCTGCACCCAAAAGCCCTCATTCCTATGCTCACCCTTAACAACTTAAACCAGTTTCCCCTAGCAATTCAGTTCTTCAGTCATCCAGCTGTAGGCTTTCTATCTTGACAAGTGTTTCCACTATCCAACATGTAATTTAACAAGCTCTAAATCTGGTCATTTGTATGTTTGTATCTCCCACTGGTTCCACCTGAACTGACTCTTGGTGTATTATCACTTGGAATTACCACATTGGCAGGTACTGAGAGGATCCTTAAACTAGGAAAGAGATGACAGCTTGTTCATGAGATGCTCAGATCTAGGGATCAAAGCTTGACTTATTTCTTCTGACCACATACCCATAACTACACCCCCACAAACACTTTCTGCTTCCGTGAACTCAATCATCCCAGAATTACTCAATTGCCAAAGAGGTGGTATCAACCCCTACAGAACAAGCCACCAAATAGGCATCGAGGTGGCCAAGTTTGCTGTCATCACTTTTTCAGTCAACACTAGACATGCCCATTGAGAAAAACACAATCCAAGTCAGAGGCAAAGACAAAACACAGGTAACTCATCCCCTCCCATACCCTTAAAAACTGAGTAATTGCTAACAAAACAAAAGGTGCACTCAGCTTGCTTGGAAAGGAGCAGCCAGGTAGGTTTCAGGCTGATTCATGAGGTGGACACTATGTACATAGGTGCCCCTTGACAAAGAATCAGGTGCCCAACACAAGGGCCTTGTGTAAAAAGAATAAAGGAACCTGAAAGGAACTCATTGGTGAGGGAGGGATGGACAACACTGCACTCTACTGAGTGTAGTGAGAACAACCCCGACAGTGTCCCCACTGAGCCGGGAAACCATGGCAGAGATTCCAAGACAAAGGCAGAAAATATTATTTATTGACAGCAAAGAGAAACAGCTATGCCCAAACAACCAAGGGAAGCACAGCTCCAACTGAGCAAATAAGTACAGGCTAATGACCAGGGTGAATCCTGTTTCTCCCTTTCCCCAAACAAGCCCTACCAAGCTTTGGAGAGATTTCAGAGAGTAAATGTCCGTGTTGTTTGCCTCTCAAAGGCCACACAGCACATCAGTCTGATCAGGGAAGGGACAAGTCTTCAAAACATGAGTTTGGCAGAGCTGACCCTGGGTGATCCCTAGTGATGAAGGTATTTGTGTTATTCACTTTGTGAGAACTGGCAGTTCTGCAGGTGGATGGTGGTTGGCTCATTATTCACATACCTTTTGGTTGCAGAAACCACAGAGTAAAGTTTTCCCACCTCCACCTTCCTGATCACCCACAAAGGTCCTTCCTTAAGCTGGAGGAATGCCAGTCTGCCGTTCCTCAAGAGGTTATCTTAAGAGGTCCTTCCCCATCCTCCTCTCCTCCATCCTACACCTGGAATTAGCTCTACAGCTTTTCCTCAGAAGGGAGTCTATGGGCCATGCAAAAACACCCTGAAGCCACTCCACAGGACCATTACAACTTTTTATCAGATAAGCCAAGCAGTATTTGGCTTAATTCAGCATAACAGTAGAAAACAAACCTCAGCAGATAAAAAGAGCGTAGTGATACTTAGGGACAGGTTTGAACTTTGATATGCATGTGTTCAATTCCATCCTGCACCAGTGGAGTCCACTAAACACAAAAATAGTGTCATGCATGACATCCCTCCATGACATTTGACTTGAACCAGTTCAAGTCAGGCTTTTGTGGCAAGTACCTTGACACTACACAGTTTTGTTGTAGTAGCTAATATAAAAACTTTTAATCACACCACTTTCAATTCTGCTATTTGCTAGTTTTCATTCCAATTCCTTTTCCCAGGTCAGATGAAACCAGAGAACCTCAGCTTTCATTTTTTAGATTTTGTTTGTCCAGCTGTTCAGGAGCGTCTAACTTGGGTTGAAAGGCAAGGAAAGTCAAATAAAAGCAATTCAACATTTTTCCCAGTCTTTTAAGTCCATGCAATGTATTTAAGAATTCCTAGGCAATATTACACCACTGTGGTTAAGGACAGTGGTGCACACCTAAGGAGGAGATGACGCCCCATTCTTTTGATTTTAATAACCTGCCTCCCACACAATTTTGTCTTGTTCTTCATTTGCATTTGTTCTTCATTTGCATTTGTTGGGTGTTTATTTTGCTTTTTGTTTGGCCTTTTTTATTGGGGGGGGCTGTATTTTGGTTTTGTTTTTGTGTAAGAAACCACTTCTGGAAGAATATCTAACCAACAGAAACCAAGGTTAGCACCACCCATGGCAGTAGGTGCAACAGTCAACAGTTATACACCTATGATTCACTAGCCAAGTTCAAAAGTGGTTTTAAAGTGCTAATAAAATGCTTGCAATAAAGCATCACTCTGAAGTATTAAACCTACTCTCCAGGGAATTGAGGTCAATGTACCCCTTAACCAGGTTAATGGAAGCCTGCTCCCTAATTTCATCTCACTGACTCTAGAAAATATAACAGGGAGGCTTTTCACTGTTCATGGGGTGATTCAACTTCTTGCACCGTGAAAAAGAACTAAATTTTTTTCTGCAGGAATGGGTTCAACAGTGGTGGGGCTGACAGGCTCCAGAGGGGAGAAGAACCCCCCTGTCCAAAGGAGGTACCAGCCAAAAGCAGGAGCAAATAACAGGAAAAGGTAGCACGTTGCAGGAGATATTTCACAGTCACGAAACCTTGAGCTCCCTGTGTTCAGGCATGTTTGGAGACTGAGCAGCTGGCTTTGTCACTCAGCCTGTTTCAGTGTCTGAACACATGAAAGCCCAGTAGCCAGTAAGTGCTGGCAGGAAAGAACCATGGAGGTTAAAAAGTTGCAATAGCTCGTGGAGAAACCAGGCTACCAAAGAAATTGCTATTTAGCAGACCTTGCGGAAAACAGCTTCATATGTGAGCTCAGGAGGAAGGTGGTATTCAGAACTCTTCTGCTCAAGAGTCATGTTTCTTTCCTTTCTTGTCTCCTCTCTTCTTTGCCAGCGCTTTTTTACACCTTCATGTGCAACACAAAAGGCCTGAGCGCATTTGCTCTTGGACTTCAGACAGACTGGTCTCTAAATGTAGATGGGAAAATCTCACTGGCATAGACGAGGAGTGCAATTACCTGAATTACAATTCTTCTGCCAGCAAATAAACTGGGGATTAGGCAAGAAGCCTGCTGTAAATCTACCTTAATCACCCTCATGAATGGGAAAGACTGATCAGCTCTTTGTTGTCCTCTGGTTAATGGGGATGATGCCAGAAGGGCAGTCAAACCATGAGTCTGCTTTGAAAGAGGAGACTTGCACATATTGACAGATGATTTTAAGTTTTGGACATAGAGAGGCTACCATTCTTCATAGGAAGAAGGTAGGAAGCAAGAGCAGTGTGCAGAGAATTCCACAGCTCGTGACAGGATAGCCTCCATCGGCCAAAAAGACAAAGCAAGGAGCACTATCCTTGATGCTTTTCCTCAAAGCATCTCTCAAACAACCAGGCTGGGCATCATTATCAGTTTGCAAAGCAAGGAGAAACACTAGACTCCACAGCCCAGTTTTTTGTCCAGCACAGCTGGAGGCAGCTTGTACTGAAGCAGTCCTGCAGGAAGGGCAGCAGCAGATGGCCTGCTATGTTACAGTGCTTTATGTACCATCCATTGAACCAGAGCCAAGGCAGGGCTGTAGGGTTGGATAGATGAGAGATTCTAAGCAAAACTGTGCCCCACATTCATCACATGCTACAAAAAACCATTGCACAAAACCGGAGACGTGAACCTCCCTCAGCTCAAGAAACCTGAGCAATCTGCAGCAGAGGAATTAGTTATTATGGAGGAAATTCACTGGTTTAGGTTGTTCACACATACACAGAAGGAAAAACATTTATTCTGATGTCCCTACTATTGTTCATATCAAGAGGTTTTAGCTGTTAGAAAGACCAGTACATCTGGTGGGGGTTTGGTCACAAGGTTGGGCACTCCTGGAGAAAAGCTGCCTTTCCACCAAGGGTGCCTGAACTGTCCTTCTTTGTAGGAAGGAGAAATGTCCTGCTCCTGGAGAGAGACATCAATAAGGGACAATTTTCAACAGTTACTGAAGAGCTTCAGCCTCTTCTGGTGGAAGGATTGAGGGAAAGCAGCAGCACTGCTACTTCCCACATCCCAGTACCCAGCAGCATAGACCCTTTGCAAGGAAGAATCAGCAGCACTCAACATGCTTACAGCAAGGATTTCCAATCCCTTTTACAGCCTAGTAAAGCATTAACAAAGAACGTTTTGAAAAAAATTTTAAAAATTACATTTTCGAAATGTGACAAGCTGGGTTTAAGCAAACCACTCCTAAATCAAACAGCAACTGTGGGAACTACTGTGTTACCCCAGACGGCTGTGGGATGAGCAGCAACTTTAAGTTGCTCTAAATGGGGCTCCCCTTGCTGTGGTCATCCCATTAGGTGAAGCTCTTCTTGCTTTGGTCATCCAAAACACTTTGCTGTTTTTGTTTCTGTGGTCTACAGCACAGTACCCATAAAGCTTCCACCTAGCCACAAAGTCAAGGCAGCACCAATTGAAAAGCAATTAGGAATTGTTCTGCCCTTTCTTTGTGCCTGTATAGCAGTGATTCACAGTGAGTCCCACTTGGAAATCAGTCATAATCAGCACATTACTTCTCCTGCAAATGTAAAAGACAAACAGAGCCAGCTTTGGTATTTACAGCTAGCAGAGCAAGACAAACAGACTGAGCCTTGAGTGAGGCACAGAGACCCACCATGGAAATCTGGCTTTAGTGGGTTGCTATAGTAATAACACAAACAGCAAAGGACTGGGGAAAATGCATTCAGTGTTTGTAGTGCTTAGTGATTGCCGGCAAGTGGTGCTTCCAACATAAGTATAAAGTTCAAGCCTAAAGTGCCACTCAGAAAGTGAATTTTTAAGAGGGGAAATGCCAATTTAAGTATCAAAGGAAATGTATGTAGAATCAGCATTACTATTTTTGCAACAATAGAGATACCACCCACAGACTAAATAAAAGTTGTGCAAGGTGCTCTACACAGCAAAAGTGGCTTGCAAGTAGACAGCAACTTACCTGGCATTCTTCAGGGCTTGGCTGCCTTAACTGGATTATTTTTCTTATCTTAAAAAAAAAGAGGCACTATTCTAAGAGTCCTTTCCAGCTCAAACCACTCTATGATTCTACCTTCAAAATCTCTTTTAAAAAATGAGAAAAATAAAATAAATCCAGGTTCATTCTTACAGGCAGCAAGACTATGCAGGGATCTGCAATAGCTTTTGTCTAGAAGAGTTTGAGAGAGCTGCAGTCATGCAAGTGAAATGGAGGCGGGAAGAAGCTGAAGTGGTGCCAATATCTACAGTGGGACAAGTTTTACATTACACAGTGAAATTTAAAGTAAGCTGCAAACTTTAAACAGTCTCCCTCCCTTGGGGCTCAGGAAGTTGATTTCAGTGTGAACAATATCAAAACTTAAATCCATCCCTGATAGCATTCTGTTCAAACATTTTTGTGTTTAGTCAACTCCATCTCCCATGAAGAAAATTTCATGGATTCAGGTCTTTCTTCAGGCATTTTACTGTGAACCCCAAAGCAGATATTTACCGGGGTAAAATGCACCTAAATGCACACACATATAGCTCAACCTGCTGGAGGGGTGGGCAGCAGGGACTTCTGCAAGGTACAAAATGACAGCTTCTCTCCTTGGAGAAAATCCAATTCAAACAATTGTCCAGGCCAACTGAAAGGGGAAGGAATTCACCTTCAGGACCCTTTCTATTTCATGCAGGTGATATAATAAAAAGATGAAAAGGAATCAGTGTGGTAGTAAAGAAAAAACTGCAAGTTTCCCTTCATTAAGACAAATAGACTGAGACAGTACAAACTTGGAAAGGCATTGACTGGCTTAGATATTGCAAGCTTACAGTCCTGGAGCCCATTTCACGCTTGTCTAGCCTGTTTTGGACTTCTGGCCATGCAAGAGTATTCACTAAGTTTGGGACTTTCCCTTTTCTCCCACAAGCCACCAACTCCCACATGGACACAGAATGCCCAGAGCACCCTGTCCACTGCAGAGCTGCTGCAGGAGGTTCTAAGCAAGTTTGCAAGTCCTACAAGATGGAGTTGAGTGTGTCACTAAAACCAGAGCAGGAACACCTGCACATGGTGAAGGCTCAGCCTGTAAATTTAGACACACACACTAAAACAGAGCAGATTTGATGCCACTGAGGACAAGGCACGTGCTGCCCATTTCTGCCAATGCAGCATCCAGTGTGGCTGATGGGTGCCCACTACCATTCTCATTTTGGAGGCTGCTTAGGATTTTGGACCAAACTCTTCCTCAAGCTCTGAGCAGATCCCAACTCCTCTCTGCCTGGAGAGGCAAGGTATAAGGAAAAGTAGTCGCTGTTGTGCCAGCTATTACAGTCAGAGGATGGACTGATGAGCTTTGGATCGTAAGTCCTTCTGAAAGCTCAGATCTAAATGGCTAAAGGCTTGTTTCTCAGTAATATTAGCTTTGCTATCAGGAGGCATTAATCCCCCTTATAAATCTTACCTTGTTTAAATCCTGAGACTAACAGCAGCAACATCAGTGATTCATAGACAGCAATGTTCTAACTGTTAATTGCTTTCCTATCACCTTCTACCCACCTTAATTTCAAACAACCCTTCCTGGAAAAATCAACAGGACTTGTTTGCAAATCACCAAAGCTGGGTCACTCTGACAGTAAAGCCATTGCACCATGCAAAGTTGCTTTCTTTTAAGAGCAGTAGCATTTTACACAGTCTTAGCAGAGTCTCCTAAGCTGTCATACAAGATTTAGAAATCCTCTTTTCATCATCAAAAAAAAAAAAAAAAATTTATCAAAACATAAAATTGTGTCAATTTTTTCGTGTCGGTCCCCAGGTGCACATGCAGCTTCATCAAGACGTCCTCTGCCTTCAACTCTTCCGACCCTTAGTTTTCTCTCCAAGCAGCTCAGCCACCAGTTACAAAGAGGTGTAAACCCACAGCCACTCCACTGAGACCTTCAGAATTGCTCTGGATTTATGCCACCTCAGAGGAACTTTTACCTGCAGATATTCACAGTGCAAACACCAACTCATTTCTGCCTCAATATATATGCACCAAGCCCATGGCCAACTGGGCAGTCATGTGTTTTCAGATGCAGATGCTTTAAGCCAGATATCCCTGTCACCATTTTTCTACACCAGTGTTTACTCTACAGGTCATACACAACTTTCCTAGCTGCTCATATATGCCTTTAAAGCAAATTGTGGCCACTCAAAACATTTGCAACTTCAGGCACTTAGACACACATTTACCCTGTTTTATCCCTTATACTCCACCCCTTTGGAAACAGAGCACTAAAACAGACAGAAGAGTTTTATCTCCATTGACCACTGAAAAACACACTGACTGATAGCAGGCACCAGGTCCCAGGCGGCTGTCAGCACCAGCTGCCATGGTATCGCGCAGCCCCACTGACAAGCCCCTGGGGAATCAGCGGGTGACAGCAAAAGGACACTGCAACAGTTTAAATTTGGGCTACTTCTTCACTATGGGATGCATGGGGAAAGCAAAGTGAAAAAACAAAACAACTTTCACTTCCTTGGGTGATAACATTTGCAGTATTTCAGAGCCAAAAAAATATTCCGGGGCAGAGAGAAAGGAAGTTTTGCATGATCTCTAGCAAAACACTTGCTGCTTACACAGAGATATTTTGCTTCCTGAACTTCACAGATACACAGAGGCTCCCACACACCCAACAAGCTCTTCAGAGCCCACATTTTGCAAGAAGCCCCAACGTCCACCCTTAAGCAATATGCATGATTTTTTTTCCTGTGCACAGGGACTGTCCTCTAGATCCCTTGCAGCAGATTGCACCAGAGCTGGGTTCATCCTCAGGGCAATCCCTGGCAGCCCCTTCACTAGGACAATTTCCCCCAAACCCATGGGTTAGAGAGCATCCCCACACTACAGTCCTCACTCACCACCAGGATCAGTGTCCCCAAGCACTCAGCCAGTGCTTGCCGCACTAGTTTGTTTCTGATTCTCAGGTGCTCCTCAATGGTAGCAAGAACGTCCTTTTGCCGGCCCATCACAGTAGAGGTGCTTCTCAAGTCGTGTCAGGGAAAAAGCAGCAGCTGACAAAGCCTCAGCAGTTTCTTCCCCAGCCCAGCTGCCTTTGCTTATAAATAGGTTCTTTGATGCCTGACACACCTCCTGGGTAACCACACCCCTTCCACATGCTCTTCAAACCCAACTTTTTTTTCCTGCCTTTCAGCATGAGACAGCGTGGGGTTTTTTTTTGTTGGGTTTTTTTTTTTTTTTTTTTAATTTTCCTTTTTGCTTTCATAGGTGAGCAAAAGATTCAGGAGCTTTATAAGAAGAATGAACTAAATGTGTCCTGCTGAAGCCACAGCTGTTTTCATCACCCCCTAAAATGCAGGATCGTATCTGCCCTTCTCCAGCTTTAGTTAAATGCATAGACTGAGCAGTGCCTTACCCATTTGTGTGATCATAGTAACTTGCATTTCCTTCCCTCCCAAGCTCTTGCAGGGTGGCAAAGTGATGTGTAGTCCTGTGCTGATTCAGAGGAGGATGTAGGTGCTTTGACAAAAAGCAAAACTGCAGAAAAACTGGGAGGCAGAAGGTTTGAACCCCCACAGCTTAGTCCAAGGCTCTCCCGAGCTCCAGCAGTTACCCAGCTGAAGTTGGTACTGTGAACAAAACCAAACGTCTTCCCATGGAAATCCGCATTTGGGTCCAAACTCTTTTGTGTCATTACAATTTATCTCACCCTCCCAGAACTTTGGGAGATCCCTTGCAGCCCAGTCCCCCTGAAAGCTGTAAAGAAAAGATATGAGACCCCCAGTGCAGAGCCAATCCCCATCACAGGACCTCGGTGAGGAGCCCACATGCTTACCAAGCCACACAGGAAACAACACTTGCTGCCTTTTCATCATCAGTAACATCTTGTATCACTCTAGGATGATTCCACAAGATGGCCTGGATGAAAAAAAGTTCCAGTCTATACCATCTGAGGTGAGGACTGCTAACAGGACATGTGCAGCTCAGGGCATCTGGTTTTTGTTAAGTGAGTAGTAAAAATTCCCAGGTCTTGACACAGAGCAGCAGGGCTGAATTTGCAGGACTGAAAGAAACCCCTTTACTTGATTTGTTCCCCTGCATTTTCTGCAAAGCCACAGATGCCCAGCTTTCCCTCTTTCCCTTTTTTAACCATCAACTTTCCTGTGGAAAAACTAGGGCTTTTTAGTACAGTGGTGAATGAGCCTTTATTTTGTACAGAAACTGCAGCCAACATGAGAAGCAGTCAGGAATGTGGCTAAGAAAGCAATAATGTGTGAGGAATCAAATACAGGGGAAACACTCAAGTCCAATCATAATTACAGGGACAGGAAACTTTCCTCGTTATTTTGTGCTCAAGCCCAGTCTGGGACTGCCAGTATCAATGGGGTCCTCTGAATCACAGTGAGTGCTCCATCAGCCCCATGCTTGCTTACTGCAGCTGAGGTTTGCAAATGAGTGCTCAAGACACCCATTTTCAACTTTCTCTCCATATCTGTCCTCTCATCATCTTCCAGTGCATCACCAGATCCATGGAGGCTCCTCACTTACTCCTGCACTCCCCTCTCCTCTATATTCTGCCCTGTCCTTTTACCCTGATCCTTTATCAAAGCTATCATAGCCATAAATTAAACTGTGTGTTGAGTTTTTTACCCTTTTGGCAGCTCCCAGGCTAAAACACATGGTCACCAGTGTGTAGATGCTCTGTTCTGTGGTGTTATTTAGGCTAGTTCCCATTCCTTCCCTGGTGGTGAGGACAAGGCCATCAGACCAGAGGGAGAAAGGTGAGGAGCAAAAAGCATTGGGGGAGTGTGATGTTCTCCCAGCAGGTAGGAACATGTCTTCTGTCTCTGGCATCTGAGGCCCTGTGTTACAAGTTGAGGTTACAGGCATTTACTCACAAACATGAAGGGAGGAGAGATGTCAAGGTTCCAAGGTTGATAGTATGTCTTGGTTTTAGCTGGAATAATTAATTCCCTTCTTACTAGTACTTTGGATTCAGTATGAGAACAGTGTTGATAACACACTGTTTCAGTTGTTGCTCAGCAGTGCTTGCCCTAACTCAAGCACTCTTCAGTTTCCCATGCTCTGCCAGTGAGCAGCTGCACAAGAAACCAGGACAGAGTACAGCCAGGAGAATTGACCCAAACTGGCCAAAGGGATATTCCATGCCGAAGAACACCATAAACTGGGGGCGATTGGCCAGGAACAGCTGATCACTGCTGGAAACAGGCTGGGCATCTCTCAGTTAGTGGTGAGCAATGGTGTTGTTTATCACACGCCTTTCTTGGGTTTTCTTGGGTTTTATTTCTTTCTATGGGTTTTATTTATTTCTCTGCTTCATTGTCATTGCCATTACTACTAGTAGTATATTTTTTATTTTATTTCAATTATTAAACTATTATCTCAACTCACAAGTTTTACATTTTTACCACTGTCCTCCCCACTAGGGGTGGGCAGGGGGCAATGCATGGCACTTAGTCGCTGGCTGGGGTTGAACCACGACATGGTAAAAGATGGTAATAAGACCAGCATCAAAGCTGCTGCTTGGAGAAGTCTAGACAGAGGCAAGCCTGAGGAGTTGGGGTGGGTGCTCTGACACCGGCTTTGTGTCTGACTCACTGCCTGACCTCAAGCAAATCCTTCACCTTTCCACACCCCAGCTTCTCCGTCAGTAAATTGGAGAGTGATATCAGATTCCCTTCTTGGGGCGTTGTGAGGGTGAATCATCACAGCCCGAGATCCAGTGACTTAAAATGAGCAATAGGGACTTATGCAATTGCTTTCCCAACAGGCAGCCATGTTATTATCTAGGAAGGAACTTGGGGAAAGGCCAGTGATGCAACGCTAGAAGAAGCAGGACATCCTTTCAGAAGCAATAACTAATCAAAGTGTGGGCAAGGGCTGAAAGGCCCCAACGCTGGAGCTTCTCTGTGCCAATACAGGAATTGCTGTGCTACACCAATCTGCTGGAGTTAAGGACACATAATCTAAACAGAAATCATTTAAAGATGTCCTTGAGCAACAACAGATTTCCAAGCAAGCCCATCTCCTACAATAACTAGTGGTCAGGGTACTTGTACCCATCCTGGCAGTTAGAATAAATCCACGGGATAGTAGAAATAAACAAGACAGGATGTAGCAGTTAAGAATAATGAGACCTCAGAGCTGCCGGGCTCTCCTAGAATTGGATGGACATGGAAAGACATCCATGCCTCTAGTGTTGCCGTGCATAGACATCCAAAGAAGTTCTTTCAAAGCACAAAGCCTCAATGAAAGGAAATTTCCAAAACTGTTGTAAAAAACCTCATGCTTGACTTCCTGGTCGTTTTGCCAGAGCTATAGAAGTGCAAGTAAGGGATTTCTCTTGTCAATCACAGCGTGATTAAAATATCAGGTATTAAGGTACCTGGAATCTTGTACCCCTATCAATCTATACAGTGCCAAAAATCAAGGCAGTGTAACACTCCAGTTTATGGAATCTGCTGGTTGTCCCAAGGAAACTCCAAGAGAAAAGAAAATTCAACTCAGTGGGAAAGTCAGAGACAACACTGTTGTATTGTACTCCTACCATAAATCTCAAAGTTTTCTTCCAGTATCTTCTGGGACCAATAAATACAGCCATACCTTGGAATTATCCAGGATTTGAACCTATGCATTTTGATCATGATCCGAGCACTTCTCTGTAACATTTGTCACTTTCTTATTCCTTTCCTTTCTCTCCAGAAGAACCACGCAATGTGCCATAATAAATTCACTGTGTGCTTGGGCTGTTATTTCTAGGCAAGATCCAAAACTAACACCAAGGTTCCAAGTGTGCTATTTGTGTTTCAGCCTTGCCACTTGGCTCCATCCGTCATCACTACATGCCAGGGGAAAGATACAAGTGAAATTAAAAAGGAAGAATCAATTTCTGGCTGCTCCTATTCAGATGTTTTCTTACTGGCTATAGTGGCACAAAATAAATTCAGGCTCATAAATGCCCTTGCTTCTGCAGAATCCTGAATCACCCCCCAGCAATGTAATTTTTTTCTATTAAAATCCAAGTCTAACAAAGTAACAAGACTTTTTCTTAAGTTAGTGAATGGATAAAGTTGGACTGGTGGCTTCCACAGCTTGTCCAAGCCAAATTTATTCACTCATCCAAGGATGGATGGTGCAATCCAATAGGGAGAAAAGTGTGAATTACTCAGATCTGTAATGAGTCACTCACTGAACTGATGGCAGGGTCACCTGGTGCAAAAGCCGTTATGCCAAGAGAGGTCACTGTGTCAAGGCATGGCAGGATTCATCCTTGTGAAATCTCCCTTTGGAAGACACCTCTAACCATCTCCTTCCCATGATCTACTTGACAGAGCAGTATGGTGACATGTTAATTAGATTTCATTAAAAATAAAAATTATAGCTTGCCTAGCAAGGCAGGGTAGGAAGTGGGTGGGTAGGAAGTTTATAAGCTTTCTAAACCATTCTAGCTGGAGGGTTAAGCACACAGATTTCAACATCCTGCCTTGAATCTCCAGATTTGCAGAGCCAGGTGTTTGTTTCATGTCTGGGTCTGCTTAGCCCTCCAAACTTAGTTAGAAAAATTAAGAAATTCCTTCAGGAAAGAGTGATATGCTACACAGCTGAGTATTGTTTATGACACCTGGTTTTAGAGGAACTTAAGGTGAAACTGCAATCCTAATTTAGGTTCCTGGGACACTACAGAATGGAAAATTTGGTTTGGACTTGAATTACTATAGTAATAGTGTACTATAATAGTAATAGTATAGTATACTATAACATATATAGTATATATGATAATAGTAATATGATATGGTATAGTATATANTAGAAATAATATATTAAATTTCATGAAAATAGCTCTTCATGACGTTCACTGATTGGGACCAAGTGAAGGAAAGGGTGCCCTGACATGAGTCTATGTCTAACATAATTCAGAGGTATCAGAATTATATTGGGCATGGGCCCACAACCAGCACCCCTGGAGGTTCCTTGTCACACCTAGTTTCCCCTTCCCCCAAAAGCTTGTCCTAATTTACAGGAATAAGCAATGTACATCACATACCATTCCTGTAGAGATGCTATTTTCCACTCTCAGCAGTTGCATGCCAGCATAACTACACACTGAAAAAGCATCAATTGCTCCAGAAGAAAGCTTTTTAATAACACATCTCTGAAGGGAAAGCTATTGCAAGCAGCTTTCCTGAAATGAGGTTTTGGCAGGGCTTCTCTCATAAACTGCTCTGTGTGGACAGCCATTCTTCTAAGAGCTGCAGAGCCAGTCCTGACTTGGAAACACTGCTGCTGTTATGCACCACAGCAGGAGAGTTCAAAGACCACGAGGCAGAAGACACAGAAATGGTGTGAAACTCCACCAGCCCAAAGTGTGAGTCAGGAGCAATGACAAGAACTTTCCCTACCAGGTGAGGACATGTCCCAGAATGGAAAGTCTGCTGGCTCTCCAACCAAGCACTGCTAGACGTGTTCCTCAGCAAAGAAACAATCACTTAAAGAGCAAAAGAACCCACCTAGATGTAATTTTAGATGTGCACTCCATGAGATCACTTTAGGAGCATCTCTTTGTTGGACTACAAAGGAAGACTAAAGCAATTATCCCAGGAGGAGACAGCTATGTGTAGCTGGTGTAACCCACCCCCGTCTCTAAGGGGGTGCAGACCTGAAACAACTAAAGATGTTTCTACCACAGATGGGGTGAGGCATATGCAATAGGAGCAGGGAAACTTTAAAACTGTTCCACAGTTCACAGCAGGGTCTCTCTCTGTAATGCCACATAAATTCTAGATCACCTATGCTGAAGAAATGTGAATTGAAAGTGAAAAAGCTGCAAAGGAATGTCAGAACAAAGAGGTGAATGGAGTCTCACCAGTCCAGTACGGGCCAAAAGTGCTCAAATAAGGTAACCCAGTGAACCCAAGACCAAGCTAGGACATACTGCTGGCAGGAGGTACATTAGGAAGAAAAAGAAGTGTTAGTGTTGGCACAAGTTCAACTAGGGATGAACCAGCTGATAATTTTAGACTAGAGCATAGAAACCACAGGAGCATGGATATTCAGTATTTTCCAATTCAAGGAACATGTTTTTCATTCCCAGGAGATGCAAAGGCAGAAAGTATTAGAGGGTTAATAGCAGAGGGTTAAATCTGAAAGGAGATGTGGTGTTCCTCTTTTTCCCTAGTTTCTGTACCCTGGCCTGACTCTGTGCCCCCAAATCTCACTTGTGTCTCTCACGGTCTCTGCAGGGTATTTCCTTCTAACCTTCACCCTCAGAGAAGAGAACCGGGTTCCTGAACTGTAAAAGCACTTTGGAGCAAACAACAGGTCCTGCCTGTTGTGTCTTCAGGGCCGTTGAAGGACTATAACTACCAGTTCACCTGGACGCTCCCTAAATCCACCTCTCCAAAAGCAGAGTGAGCTTGTCTACACTTGCTTTGAGTGAGAGCAGAGTTTGCTGTCCTCTTTGGGACACTCATTCCTCCAGCTGATTTTAAATCAGCCTGAATACTGGGGAAATTTCCATACTGACCTATTTTTTTTTTTTCCCTGAGTAGTTTAAGTATTAAACATCATCCTTTAGCAAATAAGCATTAAGGAACTGCATTGTAATGGGCATTTCTGAGATTCCATCATGAAACAGGGATTTGGCATGGACAAGCCACCTGAGACAAGTGCCTGCGGCTGTGGAGATAACAGGGCTGTAAACAGAAGGGCTGGGTTGTGCAGTGGATGCAACACCCAGAGTCAGAGGAGAGAGAAGCAGGCACACACCCCCTGATCCACCAGAAGAGCCCCTCTCCCAAAGAAAGGGATGGTGTCCTTTAACTGACAGCTCCTTCACAGACATCAGCAGGCATGGGACATGAACTGGTTTGAGGCAATAGCTTTTAAACTGGTTCTGGAGTCTTCAAGGAAGTCTTGATCTCATGGGAGGAGAAAAGCAGAGAACTTGAAAGCCATTGTGGTAAGAGCCACTCTTTCCCTCACACCCCAAGCATGAAGTTACAATGGTTGACAAAACCTGTGGCTGACTTAGAATATCCCAAGAGTGAAGCGCCAACATTTCCTTATGAAAATGTCCTGACCTCTTTTTCTTGGCCTGCCCAGAAGGAATTGAAGTGGGGATTTATACACAGAAAACCCCAAGAAGAGTCTGCAAAAGCAGATTTCAAATTAGGATCCAGGAAATATTCAGAATTTTGGTCCTAAACTAGGAGCACTGAAACAGGGCTAATCTTGTGCCTGGAATACATCCTTTAGTTCCTGTGTGTGGACACAGTAAGTCCACACAGTCCACAGTTTACTTCACAGTTCAGGGGTGGGTGGTTTTTGATTATGAGAAGCCCACAGTCAAATCAAAGTGGTTTGTGGAAGGAGAGAGCAGTACATGGAAGAGGCAATCGCACCCCAGACAGGCAGTCCAAGATCTCCCTGTACCCCCTACCTTCAAGGGCAGGGCTGGGTGTTGAGAACAAGCAGGCCAGAAGGCATAGGGTCTGCCTGCCCTGGCACAGTATAGGGAGTCAGAGATGAGAAGCTGGCAGAAGGGAACACATGCTCTCCCTTGAGCCACTAGTGCCTTTCCAGCCAGTGCTGGCAGCAGCTTCCAGTCCCAGCCACCTCCTCCTCGAGTCAGACACTCTTTTTCCCTTAGGCAAGGAAACCCCCAGCCCCGTCAGCTGCCAGCATCCAGTCAGAGCAGGATGATACTTAGAAGGAGCACCAGGTGGAGGCAAGCACTGGCTGTTCTGAAGTGACAAGCAGGAGGTCCTCTCCCTCCTCCACCCACAGAGAGCTGTTGTGCCTCTATCTCCTCCTGGGATGCAGAGGCAGTGGATTACATTGTCCTTGCAGCCCCTATCTCCCAGTGAATCCCAACAGTGGAGTCCCATCCACACCACAGCTCTTGTTCACTTCCAGACCAGAGAAGGTGGCAAGAGCAGCAGTCAGCCAGGGAGCTTAAAAAACACAGAGAGGAGATTACCCCTCCCCAGACTGCAACAGCCCCAAGTCTTCCCATCACAGGCACTTTGTTGTACCAAGTTTGCAGGGTGGTAGAAGCAGGGCAATACTGCCAAGGCGCCAAAATGCACATGCTGTTGCAGGGTGTCTTGCCACACATCCCACTTGGGAAATCATTTCCCAGCAAAAGCTGTCAATGAAAGTCTGTTGTGTGTGACTGAGGCTTCCCAGGAGGGAACTCCGGATCCTCTGGGGACAGACTCTCCTGCTTTACCTGTTAACTACATTTTGATGTACCTATTCTTCAGCTCCAGGGTGGGGGTATTGAACCCTCCAACCCATCATGGGGAGCTGCAGGTGATGGATCTCTGATCTGCGCCCTGTTTCCTGAGCTAGCCACTCAGACATCTCGCCCACCACATCCTGCAGGAAGCCCAGGGACCTGAATCAGACATGAGTTGGGAAACTAGAGTCAGCAAATTGGATACCTATTACCAAAAAGTGAGATAAGATCTCTTACACTCATTTTGCTTGTGGCTTGGGGAGAATCTATTGCAGGCACCCAGCCCTTCAAAACCCTTATGAAGCGGCACCAACCCTGGCCCCACACATGCTCTCCCACCCCTCCCATGATGAATACACTCAGCTGGCAGAAATGACAATGCACAGAGTGAGGGAGTGGGGCTTGGCATGGCTGTCGTTCTGCTCATTCATTCTTCCCCCCGGCACATCAAGTCAGCAATGAGGAGGGAAGGGTAAAAGAGATAGAGAAAAGCTGTTGGGATAACCCAATATGGACTACTGAAGAGGAATAAGGCATCTGTGGCAGGTTTCCATAAGGGATGTGCTAGGAAGTCTTGGTCCTGATAGCTCCCACGTAAATCACAGGAAGTCTGAACTTGAGGCTATTAGTTACCTATATAGGAAACTTCTTTCCTTTCTTCTCATCTAGGAGAGCAAAAGTGTGTGTGAGGGGAAGGAGAGGCAGCAGTCCTCCTCAGGTGGGTTTTGACATCCCAGCACTTCTAAGACCCCTGAGAAGGCAGGAGCTATGCCTCCCACTCTCCCACTGCTGGAACAGGTGGCTCCACAGCAGGAAACAGAGCACACTGCATCTCTTCCAGTGGGCATCCCTCATGCCCTGTGGGAACAGCAGCAAGATGAAAGGCTGTGGGCTGAGTTCAGCAGGCCTCCATGCGTGAGCTATCCAGAGCCTGCTTATGTGGAGAGCCAGCAATAACCGCTGGATTTTCAGCCAAGGGCCATGGGCTCTGAGAAGCCCCCAAGGATCCAGGTCCAGAGCATGAAAGAAAGCAAAATGGTAGCAAAGGGAATTGAATTGGTGCTGGTGTGACCTGCTTTTGGGACTGCAGCCCTTTGCTGCAGTGTGTCATATTGTTCCCAGGGTTTGTCACAGCAGCTAATCCCACTCTTTCAGAAACAGGCAAAACTCTTTGCTTGTCTCAGTGAAGTGACCAAGAGGTCTTCAGCAGTGTGTATTCATGTACAAATGATGCTGACCATATTAGAGAGGCAAGGTACCCCTCATATCATCTTGGTATTTGTCTTGTTGGAATGACTCCCAAGATATTAGAAAAAGTCCTTTTGTCAAGCCCCACAGCCAAAGAAGGAGTTGAGGAATCATTGGATCTGTTTTTGAGGTTGTTTATTCTTTTTTTATCTAAAATGTTCTTTCTTTATCCTGCTTGGATCCTTGCTACAGCTCAAGCCATCCCCAACTGACAGGCCTTGGGGCAGTGTTAACTCTTTATACTATGTACTACGTAACCTTTATTTACAACAATTTTCCAATACCTATCACCTATGTTAGACAATAAGTCTCTACTCTAAACCAGTCTAAAAATGCCACCACCACAGCAGAAGATGGAGGGGAAGAAGAAGAAGAAGAACTCAGGGCACCGCCCCAAATCCTCCATCTTGTCCCATTCACCTCTATTCTAAAAACCCAAATCTACAGAAATTTCACCCGGCGATAACTACACTACTGTTTTTCCCACCTTGGTGGCTTGCAATTCCTCTCTCAATGTTGGAAGCCTTTCCCATGGACTGAAGTCAAAGCCAGTGTCTTCCTGGGCTCTGTGCCAGGGTTTCCAACCTCTCTGTACAGATCCCAGACCCCCCTGTACAGACATTAAACCCCCCTGTACAGGTATCAAACCTTCTTGCTCAGGTCCCAGACATCCCTGCTGAGGCCCCTGACCTTCCAGGGCCACCCAAAGGGGTGTTCTGGACTCCAATGAGATCAAGCCTATCTTCCTGTCAAATAGGGGATCAAGACATGTCCTATCCTTTGGCAATCCTTTACAACAGTGGCATCCCAGAAGGGAGGTGCGTCCTCTTGGGCTAAACAACCTGGTGAGTTATGTCAAGTTGGACCACAGCAAGTCTGGGAACTAGGGCAAATTGCTAGCAATAACTCTTGCCAAAGCCTCATATTGAGAAAGAAATTAACTTTTGCTCTCTGAAACAGAGCTTCATTGGTCTGGGAGGAACACTGCTCCCTTGACACCAGCCTGACAGTTTTCTATTTGTTACCACTTACCGTAAGGTGCTTTGGAGAGTTTTCTGGAATGTACGGTGACCTTAGGGGGACTCTGGGCCATGAAATTGTAAACTAGCTTGTGGACCTCTGTGGTAAAGGATCACATCTCTTAGTATTACTTCCCGCTGCTGGGGCTGTTGAACTCAGGTCACTGCTCTGTCTTTCATCACTATTGTTTTTGCTGCTTGGTAAATAGGCAACTTTCTGTCCTGTTTCTGGGACAATACATCCCACAATGGATGGGCTCCAAGCTAACACGTCAAGGTTATTGTTGATTTGGGTAATGAAAAATGCCAGGATAGATCTTGCATGTGTGTAAACTGCGGTGTCTTCAGCTTTCAGCAGAAGAGAATTTAGCCCCTAAAATTTGATTGCCCTGGGTGCTGGGATGCTCCCCTGCTTGCATTCTGCACTATTGGTCTATGAACAACACAGCAGGTGGTTTCAGACATGTTTGGGCTCTGCCCTAGCATGTGTAAGAGCCCTAGCCACTGCCTGGGATTATACTTGAGTTATTGCCTCCTTTCACATCACAGAAGATGAAGGAAAGCAGAGATACGTACCAAAACTGGCTACAAATTTGAGCTGCAACAGTGTTCAATGACCTCCTTATGCTCAGGAGTCTGCATGAACATAAGACACATTTCTTAGTGCTGGATGTCCAACAATAATAATGTTCTGGCTATGCATTCCCACCCCCCATGGGGATTGCCAAATCCACCAGCTTCTAACTCCTGCAGTGTGTCTGGCCCTGTAAGCCAGCTATNCAGGGTAGGGTGTGGTGTGGGACCAGCAGCACTCCCAGCCCTACATCCCATTCTCTGGGGCTCAGATAGGGCACGAACAGTGGCCCTTTTCTATGGGACACTAAAGTCAGCCCCCAGGCTCCTGATGTTTGTAGGGGGCATTTGGCACTCCAAGGGCAGCCAGGTTCCAACTTGTGGCAGTTTGGAGCTGGGAGGAATCCTGACCCTTTCAGAATTTTTGGGGACAGAAGCCCAGTGCCAAGCACAACAACAACTCCCATGACTGTCTCAGCACTGCAGGTTCCTGTTGCAGGACACACTCTCAGTGCACAGGGCACAGCACTGCTGGGTCAGCTCAGAAGATGCCCCACAATGAAATGGGAAGCTCTCCTGTCACACCAACCCCCCCTTCCCCATGGTTCCTAAAAAGAAGCTGTGCCTGCCTAGTGAGGCATTGCACAGAAGAACCCAATTTTTAAATTATTTTATTTTGGGAGAGGAGAGGAGAGGAGAGGAGAGGAGAGGAGAGAGGAGAGGGAACCTCACATGGCAGCAGATCAAGAAGTCAGGAATATCTGCAGGCAGCCCTGATTAGAACATGGTTGTGGGGTTTCAGGTGTTTTTGCATTTTTGAAACATGTTTGAAAGTTAAAGACTGTGAAGACAGCGCCAGGAAATTCACCCGAGGGCAAAAGCTAATAACACTTTGCAGGGAGAAGCTTGAAAGTTCAGCAAGTTCAGCTTTTCAGACAGAAGACAGAGAAGCAGCTTGATTATAGGGTATGATACCACTGTGAGGAGAAAAATACAAGGACTTTAATTTCCAGAAGAAAAGCATGTCAAGACAAATGAGTTTTCGCCTTGAGCCGGGCAAATACAAACAAGAAGCCCAGGCATGGGGATTTGCTCTTACCCAGCACAGTGCTGGCTCTCCTGTGGGCTGGGGGCTCCACGTGAGGGAGTCCCCTGGGGGAGAGGGAAGACACCAGTACAGAGAGCTGGAATATGTTTCTGGCTGCCCCCTGATTGCAGTTGCTGCTGCTTCAGAGCATTCTCCATCAACCTCCCCTTTGAAAGAGCATAGAGTTGCGTTGAAAGGGAGAGACACAAGCAGAAGTGATTTACTAGCCTGAGGCTCAGCCAGCCAAGCCTGTTCTGCACTAGTCATGTAGTGTGGCATCCTTGAGCTCCAGGGATCCGGAGCCAAGCCAGAATAATTAATTGTGCAACACCTTTATGACTGGGAAACATGTCTCCTGTCTCTTTATACAATGGCAGTGCCCAGGGGCATGTCATCTATTGCTGATTGCAGAGCTGCATGGTAGGAGCAGGGTCCCGAGATGGGTGACAGTCACTTCCACAAGGCAGGACAATAACAGCTCCCACTGCCCCTGCGTGAAGGGCAGGATGCATTTGCCGAGCCATTCGCTGATATGGGAGACACTTCTCCAGTCCCTCACTGGAATGAGAAATGTGCTTTAATACCTTGTCTAAGCCCAAAACAATAATTTCAACCAACCCAGCAGGTCTAACTGATTTTCTTCTTTATCCTCTCTGTTGCAGGCTACTGCAGTTATCTTCCATTCATCCTCCCTTCCCCCTTCACACTCTGTGTGTGTCATGGGACACAGCCAGACTGCCCACACCGGGAGGATGCAGCCATACAAACACTCCCACATACTGCCCCAGGCACAGCTGGTGCCCAGCGCTGGCATGGACGCACCCAGAGCACACGTCATGCCAGGCACTGCCCTCCTCCTCCACTGCCTGGTGCAGGGCTACTGGCCCCCAGGCCTGAGTGGGCAGGGGCAGGGCGGGAGCAGAGCCCAGGGCTGGGCAAGGAGCAGTGGGTGTCCTGCCTGCGGCACTGGGAGCTGGGCTGTGCCTGCACTGCTGGGGTGGGACTGGGATGCACTGGATTCTCCTGTACTGTGCTGTTCCACGGGCAGCTGAGGGACCTGTCTCAAATAAAGCGCATTTGGTTAAAGGGACCTGGGGTGGTTTTGCCCGTGATGCCCACACGTCTGCCTGCACAAGCCCTTCTGCTGTGCCTCACTGTGAGCACTGCCTCACAGCTTCCAGCACAGCCTGCTGCTCTGCTCCCAAGCTTGCCCAGAGCGTTGCCAAACTGGCACTGCTGGGGGTTGAATGTTTTCTTGCCTGCTGTTTACCTCAAATATATATTTATTTCAAACACTTCCAGAATTAGGCTAGTAACAAATTGTTATGGGTTAGCATGAACACCTATCAGAGGCCAGTTCTTGGCTACTGTACGTAGCTTCGACCACTGAGAAACCAGGAAGCGACTCTTTGGGAAAAGCTATTAAGCTGTGAATGGGCTGGATCCACCCTTTCTCTGCCCATGGATTTCACGAGATAACACCGTGCCGCGGTGGCCGTGCGGCCGAGCCTTTCGGGGGCTGCACTCCCCGCGGGGAGGAAAGCGGCCCGGCTATGCCTGGGTCCGATCACAGCGGGCAGCCGGGGAGGAGGGGCCCCGGCAGCTGCCGCTGTCGCCGGCCGAGGCTGGGGGGATGTTTCTCTCCCCATCCCCTGCCTCCTTCAGGCCTCCGGGGACCGCTGCCCCGCGAGAGAGAGGCCCATGCCATGAGACCGAGGGGTGGAGAAGGAAACATCCACCAACTCCCTCACCTTGGAATTCTTCGAGGCTCCCGCGGGAGGGATCTCGTGACCACCACAGGCCCGGGCACGTTTAACTCTTTCCTTGCCAGCAGATGAACTTTTCAAAGCACTGGCCCTTTTCCCGGAGCGAAGACAAGGCAAAGTGATTGAACCATAAAAAGACATAGCCTGAAATCGAGTCAGAGAAGAGAGAGTGGAAAGACTATTCAGGCAAAGGAAGAGGAGTAGCCTAATGTGGCTGTAATGTTTCTGTAATTATGGAGAATGGCCTGTTGTTTTTTTTCCCTGTAACATATAAATGCTGTTTGGGGGCGATGTATGGCTCTAGTTAAAAGTGATATGAAGCCCTTTGCTTCTAGGGAAAAAGGAGATCTCTAGTTTTTGAGATGAAGATGATTTTGGAGATAGAAGAGGAGAAATTTTGGTTATATTAGTGGAGGCATTCTTAAAACAGTACCCCCAATAAGCAGTTTATGACCTATGTGCGGTGTTGGGCAAACTGCTATATAGGTAGGATTCTTTTCATACTTTTTGCAGAGTTTTTTTCAGGCTGCTGCAGAAGTGTGGTCTCCATAAAACACAAAAAGTCTCCTTTCCTAAAGGAACCAATGAGAGATTATTTTTAAATGGTAACCCTGACTGAAATTACAGGTTTTGTCTTTTTATGTTGTGTGTAGGAAAGTAAATATTTGGGGGGAGGAAGGATGTTTTGAAGGTTTTCATTTGGTTTTTGTTCCTTTTCCTCTTTTCTTATTCTTTATTCTTAATGTGTGCGAATAAACTATCTTTTATAATGTTAAGGTAAGCATGTTTTGCTTTTTAAGTTCCCTTAGTTATACATAAAAGAGCAGACACTAAACCATCACCCAAATTTATACTTTTACCCATCTTAAATATCATAGTCATAAAGGCCCTGGTGGCCCTGACTTGCATATGGGACTGGAGAAATGGTTGGGAGACAGAGTTGCAAGTAGGCAAGACCTTTGGACCACTGGTGAAAATTTCCAGTGTAGTCCAAGTGCAGCTCAGGTGGCCTCAGCAGAGACTTGACAAATTTTTGCTGACAAAACTGAAATTTTGCCAGTCATTCACCTCTTACCTGAAATTTCTGCACCTCCTAGAGAGGAAAAGATACCACTAACCACAACTTCCCCACAGAGGAAATAGATCTGTTCCCTCATGCTCACAGAAGCAAAGAAGCCCAGAATGGGTAAGACTGGAAGGGACCACAGTGGGTCATATGGGCCAGCCTCCCTGCTCAAGTAGGGTTACCTCATACTGATGGCTCCTGGTGGTCCCATGGCAGAAAGTGGGTGCCAGAAGTGAAAAGCAGGGACTGACAGCATTCCCTGACCATGGTTTCCTCTGTGAAATGGTGTCTGGGTAGAAGGATGGTTATCTGAGAGGTAACAATCCCAGATTGGGGTGGAGGGGGGCGGTACAACATGAAATGAACACTAGTCATAACAGAAC
This sequence comes from Aegithalos caudatus, assembly GCA_013389925.1. Classification (NCBI taxonomy): domain Eukaryota; kingdom Metazoa; phylum Chordata; class Aves; order Passeriformes; family Aegithalidae; genus Aegithalos; species Aegithalos caudatus. The sequence goes on along the minus strand of WEIU01003613.1, from coordinate 158,772 downwards.
TGGGCATGTAGAGGAGCTCTGGTGCTTAGAGATGAAGACAAGGCGTGGAGATGGAAAGAAAAGGCTTTGGGGGAGTGTTTTTAGTATGATGCCATGGAAAGCCATTCTTGAGGAGACCAATTCATGGCTCCTCAGAGGGAAACCTAGACAGACAGGAAGGTGGTAGAACCCTGTGGTGGCTGAACCTGTTGAGAGACTGCCAGCCCAGGGAGGGCATAAGAAGGGACAGTAGACAAATGAGAGAGCCACAGAGACCTGATATCAGGGACATAGCATTTGCAACAGGGAAAGGGAGGAGGCATATGTGGAGCTGATAAGGATTTTGGAGAAGTTGCAGAGGGACAGGGGCCAGTAAGCTGTATGCCAAGACAATTTAAACAAGAGCTTAAACTGGGAGTTAAAACAGCAGATAAAGAGCCTGAGGTTAAAAGCAGGAGAGGGGGAATGTCTCTGCAGACAGGCAAAGAAAAGCCCTAACTAACTTAAGGCTGAAGGGGCTGTGAGCCCTGAACCAGGCAGGAGGACATTGGGAAGTGCAAAAAACTATGGTGGCCAGGAGGAGATGCTCAAAAAAAGAATTAACCCAGGGTAACAAGTATGTATCAACCATGACAAGCTCTGCCATGAAACCCATAAGACCTATGAGTCTTACCCTTGTCTTCTGCTGTCAGCAAATACTCATATAAAACCTTCAGGCAAAACATGTTTCAATCCTACTTCATAATGAGGAAGGGGCCTCCCACCAGCTGGTCACCCCAGACTCCCTCTGCTCCAGCTGGTGGAATGTGGTGATGCAGAATTATTTGCATTATCTATTCTATTTTGTAACAATTCAAGTTTGTTAGTTTTTTATGGTTTTTGTGACAGGGCTAGCCAGTGGACAGTCATGCGCAGCTACAGAGGAAGGGGAGGGGCTGTAACAAATAATGACAGCTGAGTAAGACCCAGGTTTTGATCAGTTGGGTGGCTTTTTTCAACCACAGAGAACTGTTCCAGACACGTGCATTAGAAGAATTGTGTTAAAGCTTTTAAATCCAGCCTTCCACCAAGAAAAGCCAGCCTGAAATTCCCTCACACAGTCATGGGTTTAAAAAACCCTGAGTTAACACATGAATATATAGTCCCCACTGTATCTCCTATGGGATATAAAACAGGCAGTTCTCATCTGATGAACAGGTTTTCTATCTTCTGTTTCCTTCCTGCTGCTTCTCACCTGTCATTAAACCTTAATTCCACTCCAAAGGACAATACCCTTCATCAACTTTCCCAGGTCTTTCACAGCCCCTCCAGTTGGAGAAGTTCCTTCAACTCCCTTCACTCCTTGGGAAGGGAGCATGAGAGGGATGCATCTTCAGCTGAGCCCAGAATAGATACACATAGCACCCCCCATGTGATGTCCCCACATCATTGTATCCTAGTGCTGTACATTCAAGCCCAGCTTATCTGAACATCCATCAGTGACCACTGACAGTGCAAACAAGCAACATAAAGAGATGTTAACTCAGCCCCTTGGAGGAGGTCAGTCATTAAAATCACTGAGGTTAAAGAAAGCATAGGTCACATACAACACCTGAGGAAGAAGCCAGAGCCTAACCACAGCAGGTAGGTTCCCGGTATATGTCTCTGGACCACCAAGATGCTGGAAAAGAGAGAACATCTACCCAGGTCTTGTGAGTGCTCAGCTATTTAGCGTGGGGACACTCGGCTATCCCTGATCTCCTCACACCATTGTCATGTAGACCTCCTCTACCTGGGAAAGACATGAACACAAGCAAGCAATCAAATCCAGTAATTTGGCATTACAGGAAACTTGTACCATGACTGAAGATCTTGGGACAACAGTGTCTGACTTGGTTTTAAATCCTCCTGGTGGTACTGATTTCTACAGAGCCAGCACAGGAATGAGAAGGATACTGAGGGAAGGCCTCCTATGCACCAAGCCTTAGGGATGGTACCAGGGGTCTGAGAACTCTGAGGGGAGCAGTAGATCCTGCAGTGACCCTGTTCCTACTGCACAGCTGTAGCATCAGCAGGTAGATATAAATCTTTTCCTTAGTTCCTAAATAACTTGGGCCTGAAAGTGGGAGTTAAACACAGGAACTGGAAGTAGACTCTACCCAGAAAGCAGTAAAGATTTTTCAGAGGGTGCTCAGATTAGTTTATTGACTGTCTGGGCATTGGGCAACCTGTCTAGAGAAAGACTTGGATGTTGTGGAACACATGCTGGGCATGCACTGCCAACACAGGCCATAAAACTGGACATTTGAGGCATGGTTCAGTTATCCAAAACAGGAAGGTCTCAGAGATGCCCTGAGGTATCTAAACCAGTGTCTTGGTTTAGATAGACGGGTGTCCGCCAGGGAAAGCCGGAGCCGCCCTTGGAATGGAGAATGTAAACCCCCTCCCTCCAAGTTATTATAATTTTGCAATTAGAGGCTTTCAGGCAAAGATGTGGGAATAGGAATAACATTTCTTTACTAGTATGTATAACAAAGCAAAACAAACAACATCTACAGCATTAACAACAGAACAGAACCAGGAACCTCGAGGGCTTGGCTTCACAAAGCCTGGGGCAGTTGCATCTCGGTGCCGCTGCAGGACTCTCAGAGCACCAAATCCCGGGCTGGTGGCTGGAACGGCAGGGATATCTCGACAGGGCAGGACAGTGCGGGGCCACAGCGCAGCAAAAAGCCTCAAAGCAGTGCCGAAGAAGCGGCGGTGGCGGGACAGGGCCGGCCCAGCTCCAGCAGGGCAGGAGGACGAGCTCAGAATTCCTCAGCACAGGAGGAAATAATGTAGATTTTCCAGGACAGGACTTGGTGGTGACAATGAACTCCTTTCCCAGCAAGCAGCAGCCTGGCCGTCCTTTCTCCGATGCCGAGAGCAAGAGAGGTGTAGATGCCTCTCATCCCGTACTTTATCTGCCCCAAAAACTCGAGTGATCTTCCCCCTCCCGACTTTTTGGCCACTTCTTTGTTTTGGTCAAGCACCCATAAGTACCCAGTAGTTAGTCTCCTAGCAACTTATGGGGGAAAAAAAAAATCTGTAAGTAAAAAAGAGACAAATCTAACTCCCAACAACCAGTCAGCAGATCTGACATGGGACTTTCAGGAGACCCTTGTCCTTCCAAAAGACAGCTGGAGGTCAGGAGGAGCATCCAGGTCATTTAAGCAATGGACTCAAGCTCCTGACATGAGACACTGGTGTGAGTTTGGAAACCCCACACAGTGTCTAGACACATCTCCCTTTACCCAAATGCTTTGATCTATGTCTGGCCTACAGCTGGCCAACCGGGCTTTTGCAAGGACTTTATAACCGAAGTAATTTGGATGGTTTGGTAAATGTTTTCTGGGCAACTGAAAAAATGTCTCTAAGATATCAGACCAGATCCAGAAAAAGTCTAGATCCACTCCACTGCCTTGGGTCTGTTGGACGCCCATCTCACTTGTTGCACTGGAGTCTTGGTGAAAGTATCAAACAGCAGCAAAAGAAGGAAGAGCCAAGGCAGTGGACAGGCACAACTGTTGTATTGCACTAAGTTTTAGTTTGTATTGCACTGGGTGTTTTTCTGTTCACACAAAGTGTCTGCTGTACCTACCCAAAATCTCCTATACCCCCAGTACTCGACACCACCTAAGCCTAACCTGCCCCAGGTCAGCCCCAACTGGCTGGCAGACCCCTCCCCTCCCCCTCCTTCTCAGAGGGTATAAAGAACCCCCGGCACGGAGGTTCAGTGTCTTAATATCCCAGCTGCATGGAGAAGGTTCTACAATAAACTGTGGGATTGTGTTCCTGGAAGATTAAGGGCACCTTTGTCTTTTTTTGCCTCAGTTTCCCCCCAGGGATCACTGCTGGCCAGGGCTGAACCCCTGGGTTGTGGGAACTCTGGCAGACACAACCTCTGAGGAATCAAGGTCTTGATTAATCCTGTGGGACTCTGTCCTGAATATGGATTTTATCCTTGGCATTTTTTGCACCAATTTTGCCATCAGTGTCTTCAAAATGAGGCTGCAGCAAACCTCAGCTTTGAGAAGTGCCAAGGCATTGCAAACCCTTCTGACAGATGTTAGACCTGCCTGATCCTGGTATTTCTTTCCACCTCAGTTTTCCCTTCTGCACAATAGAATCTTATCTATTTCATGTGGGCTATGCAATGATGACTAATTAATGTTAATGAAGTGCTTTCAGATCATCCAATTCAAGGACATACATAATTGCAAAATATTAATTACTGTTTACTTATCATGAAGCCAATAGCAAAACCAGCTGCTTATCTTCCTCAGCCATGATTCAGAAGGAGGATGATGGCTGGATCAAGATAGAGGTGCAGAGTTCAGTTAATCCTGTGCAGTGACACATGTGTATGTCTGTGTGTGTGTTTGTGTGTGCATGTGAAAAGACAACTGACACAGCAGGGACCAGGCCAAAGCAGGCCATACTCACAACAAAGCCATGCAAGCTGAAAGTCCATGGAAATGAGTAAGAACTCACTTGCCAAAGACCCAGATGGGAAAACGGGTGTCTAGCAATGACTCACGTTTGAAAATTATGCTCATGAGAACCATGTGTCACAGAGAATTAGAAGAGTAAAAGCTGTAATGAATTACTGTGAATGACTAAAAAAATTTCTGTGCTTGAAAACCTCATTGTCAAAGATCTCAAACCCTACTTGAGGGGCAAAAGAGAAAGAGGTAGGGAGAACAACATGCAAGAATGGAGAGTTTGGCAGACAAATGGGGAAGAAATTGAGCTCAATGTTTTGTCATACTTCATCAAACCCTTGCAGGGTGATAGAAATGAGTTTTGGGTTGAGCTTTGAATGAGCTGATGGTCAGAGAACTGGAGCAGGATGGCTATTCCATCAAACAAGAGCCACATGGGTGATACCCTCTAGTTAACAGTTCAGGGCTGACCATGTTGATGAAGCAAAGATTGGAAAAGCAAAAATTCTAGCTAGTCTCCAATAGAGAGGCTTAGGAAGGACCCTGAAGAGTGGTGAGGGGCACTGACTTTGGTGCAGCTTGCTGAGGTCTTAGAGGAGGGGCGAAAGGCTCACACTGCTAGGTCTGGTGGAACCATTCTTTACAAGGAGCAACAGGGAAGAGAGGAGGGGAAAACATGGAGGAGCATAGAAGTTTTGGGAAAATGAGAGCAGAGGTTAGGTTTGGGAAATCCATGCAATGGATGATGAAGAACTTAACATTACAAAGCTTTTCAGGCATTTGCGGGTGTCTTCAAATTACCAACTGACCTCAGAGGACCTACCAAATCCCTTAGGTATTCTAGTATCCTTAAACATCTCAAATTGCAGCCTAGCATTTCCATTGACATGCAAAATTGTCTTCCCCTGAGGGCTTGAAAGAGCCCATGTCTGTGTCCCCTGCTTTGCCACTTGCAGAGTGCCAAGAGCCTCTGGGCCATGGTGACTTTCTCTGCAGGTCGGTTCAGAGCCAGGAATGCCCACTGTCAGCAACCAGAACAACTCAATCACTCACACACCCAAGGAAAGACACACAGGGAAGCTCGATACACTACCCTAAATAGGTCCTTAGGACTATAAGAATGGTTATGATCTACAAAACCCAGAACCACAAGTCCAAGCACATTCGCTTTCAGGGGTCTTTAGTTAATATTAGTGCCTATGACACCCAAGTCTAAGAAGATTATGCTGCTCAGTGAGGTGAAAAATGGGGCAGCTGATGTGCCATGGGACTAGATGAGGAGTAGGGTTCTGTATAGGTCAATGGCAGCAGCCAGCACCTCCCTTCACATGGACAAGTATCAGCAAGACAAAGCTTATGCCCGAAGTCCATGGGGTCCTTAAACTGTTCCCTCTCTGCCACCCAGAGCCCAAAATCAAACAAACCTAATTCAAAATGTGCAGTGATGCAATGTCTTCCACATGCTGCAGGGCAAACCAGAGGACTCACTAGAGCTCACATTTTGGGGTCTGGAGATGGTAATGCAGCAGCCCTGGGTTTCATCTACCATTCACCAGGTTAGAGAACCAATCTGAAAGCAACCAACGAACACTTTTGCTGCTGACTTGTGACTTCTGCCTAACTCCCCAAGAGAGATGTACAGCAAGCAGCTTTCATGAGAAAAACACTGCTGTTCTCTGAGACACAGTCACATAATGACCGTTCCCCTCCAATCTTGGTGTCATGATGTAGCTCCTGATTATATCCTCATCTAGAATAAAGAAATCTAGCCTAAAAAAATACACTTAAGCTTCAGGGTGTCTTTGAGATATGATCAGGCTGGAAGGCCCAAGTCTGATGGGGAAGTCTCCCTCTTATAATGCAGATGAAAGTTCAAAGCAGTCCAAGGACTTGTCCAAAGCTATTCAGAGAGTCAGGAGCTCAAATATCTTTTGTTTGACACCTGAGACACCACACTGATAACTCTGAGGGTATCACAGCCATTCTCCTCTTCATGAATTGCTTCCCAACAACTCCTGGATGTAGTGGAATCAATTTGTGCATCCTGAACGTCACAACATGTCCTGCTGTTTCCTGAGTCTCTCAGGAACATTCCTTGTTCTTGGTAGCAACATGGCTTTTAGGAGCAATATTGTTTCTTAGTGCTTTCAGTCATCCCTTTGAGATTCTGCTAAGGCTCTTGCACTGTCAGGATTCCATTGATTTCAACCATTTGGAGAGAACAAACAAGTTAAATATAGACTTATTTTTCAGAATAATGATTTTACAGCCCTTTCTGTTCCCATCCCTCAAGCTCCTGGAACCATATATTTCCAAAAGATTTTGACTAACCAACTTTTAAACCCTTAAAAACCATATCTGGGCCCAGATCTACAAAAATGAACCACATTTAGTAGGTTGCCTTCTTACAAAAACCAGAATCTCATCTTTGTGATAAATGCACTTAACAGCTTGGACTAAAAATTTAAGTCTTAACAAGCAAATTTTATTACTGCAGCCTCTTGAGAGAGCTGTTTCATAGCCATGAATTAATGTGAGTTATGTCCACATTTTAACACTAACTTGATCATCAGACCTAAACTAAGATTTAATGGCTTCAGAATAAATAGGACTAAACTGTTAACCAGAAATAAATTGATTAAAAAGTAGGTGTTATGCCTCACTCTAGACCTGGAGTCTGATGGAATTCTGGAGTCTGATCTTCCGCCTTGAGGTCCTGTGAGGAGACACACCAGTAGCCATAAACATGATTGACTCCATGTCTTGGTTTGGGAAGACAGGTATCTGTCCAGGAAAACTGGAGTTTTCCCGGAGTAGAGAATGTAACCCCTCCCCCTCCCCTCCAAATTATTATAATTTCGCAATTAAGGGCTTTCAGGCAAAATTATGGAAAGGATAACAATCTCTTTACTAATATTATAACAGTTCAAACAAAACAGTAACTATTACAGAAAATAATACTAAACAGGGAAAAAAAAAACAAGGCAAGACCTTAAGAGTTTTTGTTCTCACAAAAGCTCGAGGCAGTCCGGTCCCACTGTGTAAAAACCCCAGGCTGGAGACGGTGAAGCAATCCCGGGGCGGTGGGTGCGATCTGCTCTGCGGTGGTAGTTGGAGCGGCGGGGATGTCCCGGCAGGGGGAAAGGGGGACACAGCGTGTCCCGCTTTCAGGGTATGAAGATAGTAAATTTTTCTCAGGATCGGAACCAGTGAAGAAGATGATTCTTGTCCTGTAGCAGCAGCAGTAGCCACGACACGACCTGCCTCCCTGAAGCCAAGGAAAAAAGCCACCCTCCTCCCCAAAAAACTTCTCTCCCCCCCCCTCCCCCACCCTTTCCTGCCAAGCACTCAGGAGCACCCATAAGCACCCAGCAATTAGTTTCCTAGCAACTTAATGGGACAAAATTCCCACAGTAAAGAGAAACAAGTTCAACCCTCAACACTCCAGGGTGCTGAACTTGAGGTTATATCAGAGATCTTTAAAGGAAGGAACTATCCAGGTCCCTAATGAATGGACATTAAAAAAGCAGATTTCGGACATCCAATCTGTCTTTTATTGTCCAAAAGAAGCATAAATATATAAATTATGAGTCACAGCATCTTCCTTTTTATGCATCTTTAGCTAAGAGGAGGTAGATTTCCATCTGAGAAACTCCATCCTATCTACATCTGTTGTCTTATTTGTCCTGGCCCCCACACTCACTATTTTTACACTCTCACTCTTTCTGCAGCACTGTTTCTCCTTCCTTGGCCCTGTGTGTGGAAGAATTGGTCTCACTTCATAGCAGAGAAGCCAAACGCCCCAGCTGCCCTTGCATCCACCAGAAAAAAAGATCTCACTGGTGCTACTAATTCAGTGCTGTCAGGGGACCTACTTCACCATTTCTCTGTTCCCCACCACAGATCTGCTCACGTGGGCAGGCCTGACCTAGACACATTTTATCAAAAGACATCTGCAAACTGTCCTAAACTCCTTCATAAGCTGGAATCTTGCAAAAATCTGAAGCCCTCTTGACATGGATGTCTGCTCTAGCTAGTTTCATGACACAGTGGAAATTGTAAGGTGCCACAACAAGGAAAGGAGAAAAGAAATGCAAGTGGACTTGTAAAGGTGAAACCACTTAACCCTCATCTTCCACCATCTATCAGATCCCACAGCTTCCTCCTCTCTGAGATTCCTACTGGCTCTGACCAGGACTTCACATTAAAAAATGCTTTTGTGTCAGAAGGGACTGAACTAACAGCTGCCCTTGGGACACCAGGTAAAAATACTCCCTTGTGTTTTGCAGGTTGAAGGAGGACATAGCAGAAAAGTTAATGTGTGGAGTTTTTTTCCCAGTTCAAACTGAACTGTCCTCCAATAGTCTCCCCACCACACTTGTACTACTGGATCCTATGTGGAAGTAATGGAGTAAGAACAGTGGCTCCTAAAAAGAAGATTTGAAACATGGATCATAGGTCTCAGCAAAAGGAATAATCAACAAACATGGGGAATTCACCTTAGGAAAAAAAAATCTAAATCAGTAATGCAAGTACAAGAGAGCCCATGTGCCACCAGAGTACGTTGTGGATGTGTTTACTCACCACAAGAGACCAATTAATGCATCGGAAGGCATTACTGCCAATCAACTGATGTAATAATTGACGATATGTAAAAGACTAATTCATTCCAAATGCGATAAAAAGAGTTTGCTTAACACAGCCAGGAAGGTGTTTAAACTCACTCATTTAATTTCACAATCAGAACAGGCTCAAACAGAAGAAGCGAGTCAGTTACTATGTTTCATCTGACAGGTAATAATTTCTTATGATGTGTTGACTTAATTCTCTTGCAATCACATGAACATGCCCATAATTAAGCACACAAAGGCAATCTGTCCTGATGAGCAGGGGAGAGAGGAAGTACAGTGAGAGATGACACTGACAGCAGCAGACACCAGCTGGTGACCTGGAAATCAGAAAGGAATTTTATAACAAATGGAAATGCTGTCCTATGAGGAACAATGATCGTGACAGTAAGGCTTGGAAAGACAAAAATAAACTAAGATAGGCTGAGGAACCTGTAAGGGTTAGAAACTAGAGGCATATATGAGGGGGTCTATGGAAAATGTTCTTGAATTACATTGGAAGTAAGTGGAAGATGAAGAAATACAGACCTACTCTTAGCAGGAAATGAGAACACACAGCAAGTGATCCTGGGTGCATAAGGAAGAGTATGGCCAATGGTCAAGGGCATTGATCCTCCCCCTCTACTATGGCATTGTGAGGCCACATCTCAAGTGCTTTGTTCACTACTGGTCTTCCCAGTCCAAGAAAGACACGGAAGTACTGTAGAGAGTCTAGTGGAGGGCTACAAAGATGGTGAGGGGACTGAAGCACCTCTCTTCTTATGAGGAAAGGCTAAGGGAGCTGGACCTGTTTAGCCTGAAAAAGATGTTTACATCTCTCAATGTTTACAAATACCTTAAGGAAAGGTGTCAGAGGATGAGGCCAGACTCTTTCCAGTGGTGGGATGGGTACATCCCATACCATGCTCCAGATGCAGGAAAATGTGAAACTGGGACATAAAAGGTTAAACTGGACCAACAACAGAAAATGTTAAGAGGGCTGGGACAAGAGTCCAGAATGGAATAATCAAGTGTTGAAGCCCAGTGGGCAGAATTTAATAAACCAGGGATACTTAAGGAAACAGTCAGAGACACTTCAAACCCATTAGTAATTATATTTGAGAACTCCTGGCATTCCCAGAGGACAACTGAAGGGTAAACACAACATCTATCTTTAAAATGCAGACCCAGGAGAACACTAGGAATCTCAGTGCAGTCAAGCCACCTTCTGTACCAGAAAAACCCCTGCCTTCCCTGTTGACTGATCCATTTGTAACTGCTGGGATCATAATGAGGTGACTGGTCCAGGTAATATGGTTTGTTGAGCGGAAAGGACATCAAAACAAACCTGCTTCCTGGCACATCATCTTATGCTCTGGGAGGAGGTGGGAAATGAGGTACCACTCTTGCCATATCCAGCACAAAATCCTAATACAAAATCAGCAGCCTTTCCAGACACAGCAGAATACAGCTGCAGTTGTGGTTAAAATTGATTTGTTTTTGGAAACTTTCCTCTGCAAACCGTCCTTCAAATACAGGAACATTTCAAAAGGATGCACAGATGGGCCAGCCTTGGGCATCATTTTAGTCACTACTTTTACTAAGTAAAATTACTAAGTACGTAGTGATTCTAAGGCAGGAAAAAGGGAGCCTCACAGTGAGTCTGGGAGGGCTCCAGAGAACAGGCTCCGGTAGAATGCAAATGACTTTATTAAAGCAAACTAAAAGTCTGTAGTGCCAAAGGGTGACTATGATGTGTCTGGTAAGGACAAGAGAACCAGAACTAGGTCATGGGAAGTAATTATTTTGCTTTTTCTATTGCTGATAGAGCTGGAGCTGGAATCCAGCATCCAACCGCCCTTACAAATCAAAGGGTGTCAGGGAAGGAGAAGAGTTGGAGGTTTCTAGTGGAGAGATTTGGAGTGAGTTGCAACCTGTCTGGGGCACAGCTCCCAGCTGGAAAAAACCACAAGCATGAAGACAACAAGCACTGCACACAGCAGGGACATGGGGAAAGAGCTGGGCATCAACATAAGCCTAAAAGAATCAGGGTCTTGCAGGAATCACCATGGTGCTGCTCCCAGGATTTGTGGTGTCACAGCTCCAGCAAGTGCTGGTAAGACTGATCCCCTTTCCTAAGCCCATCCTAAGGTTTCATGCCCACATTCTTTGGGGATTTTGCAACCTTAGGGGAAAATAGCACTGTGTGTGCAAGGCCTTTGCTTGGGTTTTCCCGACATGGACCTGCGCTTCATGGTTTCCTCCAGTCAGTCCCATCTATAGTATGGGCCTTTCTCCCTATGCTTGGGCAAAATAAACCCAATGAATGTGAGACACTGTCTGGGAACAGAAAGAGAACAAAAATGGCCAATGGAAAACCCACAGAAGCAAGTAAGGTAAAGGTAAACCCCCTCAGTCCAGTTCTTGGGTGACACAATGCAGGTGAGTCAGAAAGAGGGGAGGGAAGCAGTACCCCTCTCCTCTAGCTCACCACAGGGTCCCTGGCCCCCTTGCCCTTCTAGTTCTGCTGCCAGACCCTGCTGGGCACACCTGGCACTCAGGGACAGCCTGCTTGCAGGTATTTACCCCTCCCCAGCACAGTGTCACCTCAGCTTGTGCTCAGTCACTCCACACCTAAGTAACCCCACCAACTCATGACACAAAAGGAGTATTCATCAGCAGCTGGGAGAAAGGAAAGTTAAGGTTTACTTTCACAATAAACTTAATTTTTTACACCATCCCCTGCCTCAGGGGATGCCTCTGCAGCTGGTAGTGAGTAGGATAAACCAGGATCATCACAAAGGAATCACATCTTCCTAAATCTGAAGGATGCTTTCCCAGGCTAGCAATACTCACCACTCACATTGGGTTGCTGCCACAATAGTTTGAAGGGATTCAGGTAGGCATGCAGCCAAAGAATGGATTCACACCAACATTTCAGGTCAAGCCTAGTGTCATTTTTCCACAACTTGAGTCATGTGAGCCCCCCACCATTTCTCCACTTCTTTTACACAGCCTGCCCCCAAGCTGCTCCCCTATGTCACTTACTGGTACAGCAGAGTCCTTTGGAGATGGGTTCATCTTTCAGCAGAGCTCTCTCAGCCTCAACAGGGCACCAGCACAGAGCTATACAGTTTTCTCTGCCCTTGCTCATGAGGTGGAAGCAGTCAGTACAACATCTCCATTACTCCTCATTCTTCCCCCACTGTGCAAGCAGAGCAAGAATGAAACATCAGCTCCACAGTTCCCTGCACTTGAGTTTGGACCTTCCTTCCTCATATTGCCTACAAGTAGATGGGTTTTTTGTTAAACTGGAAGAGAAAAATTATCCCAAGCCACGCAGTTAGCATGGCTGCTGGAATCTCTCCCAAGTATTGAGCTAATCAGACCCACCCTAACTTTTTCCCTGTTCTCCTTGCCCAGCCCAACATCTCTCTCCATGTCCTGCACAGAGGCGGGACTTGGTGCTGCCAGTCCCAAAGTCCCCAGCAAACTGCTAATGACACACACATGCTCTCCACCAACACACCCACACCCAGCCCTCTCAATTCCTCCTGCAGAGAGACCCCTCCACATCTCACACTTCCCAGGGAAGCCACAACACCTTGTCTCCAGCTCAGTCCTACAGTGATGATATCCTACAGTCCTACAGTGATGTTCCCTGAGAACTCCCACCTCCACTGCACTGGGTCCACCAGGACCTGACACTCCCTGGGTCTCTGGTGCTAAGATCTGCTCTGGCTGATTCTCTTGAGACCAGTCTGTGTCCAGCTCAGAGGTACACACAAACTGGGACACTGCTGGGAAAGGGTTAAAACCCCAGCCCTTGCATATTGGTGGGAAATTTTGGAAACCACAAGGAATTCAAGCTGCTTTGTAGTAGGGTGTACAAGGAAACCCAAAGAACCACAGGCAGTTTGCTGTGTGGTTTAGGAACCTCTCAGATAATTGCCACCTCCCGTCTGAGGTGGTGCTGGACTGTGTAGCAATTTAGGTGCAAAACAAGATCAAGAAATTCAGCTGAACTCGATCAAGCCAGAAAATAGAATTTACATGCAACTTATAAACCTACTTTACAGAGGAGCGTGTAAAATCAAGGGCCCCCTGGTCCAAAAAGCAAGGAAACAATTAATGTCTTCTTATGGGAAAGCAACTCCTACACATACAAGACATCAGATTTAGTGTAGACCCAACATGTACATGAGGAAAGCAAGCTTTGTGAGGTATTTATGTCATTCAGTGAGAAATTATTGTGCAAGAAATACTATATATCTTGTTGGCTGGGAGCAAAAATGTAGGAGGGTGTTATTAGAGATATTAGAGACATAAGATATGTCCTAAAAAACACAAGCCTACATTCTGCTTGAGAAAGATGCTGGTTTGAGAAATATGCTACTTAGAGAAAGGCAGTAGTGTAAGTATACACAAAAGGCACTGCAGATTTTGTGAAGTACGAAAAGTATATTCTAAGGAGACACTTTCTATCCCCCAAGCATCTCGAGCTGATAGATGTCTGAAAAAATTTCTATGGATGTTGGTTATCTTTCTGATTCAAGACTCTCACTAGTCTGGGTTATTCCTTAACTGATTGTGATGACAAAACTCTTTGAAGAAGTTTAGAGTGGATTTTCTTCACCTTATGTAATTACTCCTTCACCTTTTTTGTATTAATCTGGGAGGGTTTATGTTTCATATGCCAAACTCCCACATTGTTAGCATGGCAACTCACAAAATAGAAGGTATTTGCAGGAATCAGGAAATATTTATTTGGCAGCACATAGACAAGCACCTTGGGAAATTCAGAAAGACCAAAAGGATAGTAGGAAAAAAGAGATACTGGGATTTTTAAAAATAAATTAAGTCAAGATTTGCTTCAAGGATTAATACAATTTTTAAAAATTTTCATGCTCAAGAACTTTTATACACATAGCAAAGTTTGTCCACTTTATTTAGAACAAAATCTTCACTTCTGCAACACCCTGAATAACTTAAAATGGCATCTCACCCATTGAAATTCATTCAGATAATTTGTCTAATTTAAAAAAAGGAGAAGCAAAAATAGTTTTTCCAGAAACAGAAAACTCCACAAAGCTGTAAGCTGAAAATTTCAACAAATGAACTCCACAAGGACAGCAACTCATTGCAAGGACACAGAGGCAACACAAACAGCCTGCTTCAGATCCAGACAAGTATAAAATAATTGCACTTTCTTTCTTATTTAGGTCTTTGAAAAGAAGTGATAATAAAAAAACCGCTGAACTGAACATGTAAATGTGTCCTCTATCCTCATCTCTCAGCACTCATCACACCCTCTCTGTAAACAACCTCAGTAAGACAAATAACTGAAATAAAAGAGTTTATCACATAGCACAATTTCCAGACTCAGCAAAGTTTTAGCAAAATGACATATCAGAGGATTCTGTGTTCTGGGTGGGGTAAAACATTTAAAACATTACCCACAAATCAGACTGTCACCTCCATAGATATTAATGGGTTTTTTAAACATTCTCATTAATTCAGCATATCCCTGTTAATCTCATGATTGGGACATTTTCCTCAAGATGAAACACAAACAAAATTTCAATGAGAAAGAAATCCATTAGGATTTGGATATGCTTTAGCTAGCACAACCTTGTCTTGAGGTCTCAAGACAAGTCTTTAGAGGACTTCTTCTGATTAATAGGCTTAGAGGAGTTCTTTGATTTCATAGACCTTATTAATATCACCTGTACTTGTCTTTCTGCCTGTGAGTTTTATCCCTGACATGCCCATAAGAATTCTCCAACAAGAAAATGGTGAAGCCTCCTATCTACTGCTGATACTTGCAGCTCTTCTACTAATTTGGGCAAAAGGGTGAGCCCATTTAGAGCTGTAATCCCTGCAAGGGCTTTCTGCAAAGGGGTTGCAGATAACATGGAACATGCTTCATTGTCTGCTTACTTTAACACCCAAAAAAATAACTTTGTCTGAAAAAACCCTGGGCAAAAACATGCAGGAAACTCTCTGGAGTGGAAAGCCCATCTCCACAAACCACAGTTAAAAGACAGTATGTTAGGAAAAATAAAGCAGTACATGTCAGTGGCCTGAGTGGTGCCCACAAGGAAGCTAAAGTGGGTCAAGGAGTTACTGCATTCCAGAGACAATGGCTGCCCCACTTCTAAACTGTGCCCTGAATTACCAAAGCCTTTTGGCACATCAGACCAGAGGTTCAGAGACAAGAAGATTTTAAAACTGTGAATGAACTGCAATTAATGGAACTGGAATTGAACCAAAATAGCAAGACAAAGGAAAGCTCCTGACCTGGCACTGAAATTACAGAGAACCTGGATCCACCCAGGTGAAGTGCATCTCACCTTACCTGGATCAGCCTCATTAAATCCCTGTCCTCAAAACACTTTCCAACTATATCATCTCTTCCACTCTTTCTCCTTCCTTTCAGTGAGACCTCTGAGAAGCATGACCTCTCTAAAAAAGCTACACATATTGCATGACTTTATCCAGGTCCCAAACATATTCTGTGATTTTGTGATTCAGTGATCTCTCCTTGCTAGCAAATAGGGGTAGTATAGTGAGTAACTGTGGCTTTTGCTTTCTTCAAGCCACTGCAACTATTTTTAGAGGAATCAGATCTTTGTCAAACAACAGGAGTAGCATCACAGCCAAGCTTCCTGGAATTACCTTTTGTCTTGCTGCTACCAGGTAAAATTCAAGATAGTGCAGATTAGCAGAGAGGTGGATGACATTCAGGATGTCTGTCAGCATTGTGAAAAGTTAGGATTAAATCTGAGGACACTGTATTTACTTCCCAGAATTAACATGCCGGGCATGTGATGCGGAATCATAGGAAAATGGAGCTGGGTATGTCTGCCTAGCAATTCATAGATAACTGGGGCTGGATTAGTGGATTAGTATTGCTCAATATATTTTTACTAATCCAGAAAAGGAAGTGAGCAGTTAAGTGACAACCCATTCATTGCTCACACCCTTCTCAATTGTGTTTATGAATACATCAAATAGCAGTGACCATAAATTAACACTAGGTAGTTACACAATTGTAGAGAACTGAGATGCAAAGTGACCTGGAGAGAGCCAAGAAGGGGTCAGCCCTAACCTTGTGATTACAGACAGATGTTTATCTAGCCTGTTCTTTAAGATTCCCATGCTGGGAATTGCAAGTGTGCCCAGATCATACGTTCCAGCACCTAGAGATCCCACTATCTCTTAGATTTCCTCCATTGTCATTGCTACAGTGCACTCTCCTAACTTTCTGCCTCCCCAACCAAGAGAACAGCTTCTTCCTTCTATTTTATGCATTTAAAAGTTGGCATTGACCCCCCTTCACTCTTCTCTGTGAAACAGGAATGGTTCACTCTCTTTCACTCCAGTGTTGGGCCCTAAGTTATTTTGCAAGGACAAACCTTTTTAGAGCTATTGTGTCTGTAGGCCCTGAAGCATATAGAAAGTTGCTTTTCTTACCCACCTTTTCCAAACCATATACAAATAGACCAGAAGACAACAGGCCACAGTCTGAGAAGCCTCTGCTCTGAACCCTGCTCCCATGAATGGATCATGTTCTCTAACCCTCCAGTCACTTCTGTCTAATTCCTCTGAACCCTCTCCCACTGGTACATAACACTCCTGAAAGGCAGTTCCCAGTGCTGGTCATATTACTGCCATGTAGGCATGATCCACACTAAAAAATCTTTGGAGTATTTCATGTGTCCTGCAAACAATGCTGTTGTTTATACATCCCAAGATGATTAAATTTTCCTTTCTTTTTTGCAACACCATGACTCTGTTGACTTATGGTCAGCTGATAACTGCTCCAGCCACCTGCAAAACCCTACAGCTGCTGTCTCCCCATGTCTTCCTCTCCCTTGTTTGTACAAAGGACTACTCCTGCATCCACACCAAAGCCTGTGCCATCCTCCTTGAAATATAATCCTTCTCTCTCGTCAGAGCTAACAAATACAGTGAGCAAAGAGCTGACGGGGCTGGGCACGTCACAGTGAGCAAGGAGGGACAGCATGTGGTCTGCAACACTGGAAAATAAAATTCCATATTGCCAACTGAAAAAGAAAATATTTTATTTATTCAAAACCAGCTTAGTTCAGCCTCTGTGCTGAGAGACCTGACCACCAAAGTAGTCAATTCACTGGCAACATCTGTTCCACCAGTGATCAGCCAAATTATTTATTTTTTAATTATCCCTCTGTAGGTTTTAGATATTAATTAACCCTCTGCTTCCAACTGGGAACTTCTCCTAACAGCTCCTTGCTGTTGATGTTCTGCAAGACACAGCCCAAACAGCACATGTCTCATAACAGTCTAGACAAATGAGCATGGGATTACAATGCTAGCACCAAACAGCTCTGGTTACCATAGGTGAACAAGGAAGTTCAGGCAGGAATTCCCAGAATCAAAAGAGAAAAGTGCAGCTTCCCCAGTTCTGGAGCCGTACCCAGCATAAGTTGCCTCCCTGCAAAAGCCTCTTCCACACTGCATTTCTTCCATGTAGGGAAGTGAACCTGTGAGCTCCCAACAAGGCAGAGCTTTAACATCTACCTGGGGCTATACGCCTCAGCTGCCTGGCAGGTGAGGTGGATAAAACAGGTCATGGCATCTCTCAGCAGCAGTGACCAGGAAACCCATCAGAGTGTTCCTGACCTTTCATATGCAACTTTGCCAAAGCTGAAACTCAAAGCAAAATAGCAGCAAGATACAGGAGGATGGACGAAAGGGAAGTGAGGAATTTTCTATGGTATGTATCCTTTTCTTTTTTTATCAAAAGGATAAAGTTGGGAGGACTTCATAACTTTCTTCTGGAATGTCCCATGGGCCAGAGGTGTGTGAGGTATCTCCTGTAGGGTGGCTTTACAGACCCTCCTCCCCAGGGAGGCCAAGACACCCCCCATTGACTGGTGGTGAGGACAAGCCAAGCAGATCCATGAAGGACCTGGTAATGCCCATCTCATATAAATTGTCCTCTTAATTTCTCTTCATGCTAAAGAAAATTTTAACAAGCATCAAGCACCTCAGGTAGTTCAGATCACAGATAAAGACAAAGGAGGCGTCCATCAGGTTCTTTGCATACCTTCTTCCCTTCGTATCAGAATCTCCTAAACACTACAGCCTCCCTTACTAATTGGACTTCAGCTGACAGGTTGAGAGAGTTGGGGCTGTTCAGTGTGGAGGAGAGAAGACTCTGAGGAGACCTTATAGCACCTTCCAGTACCTAGAGGGTTCAAGAGAGCTGGAGAGGGAATTTTAACAAGGACATGGAGGAATGATTATAAAGTGACAAATGGCTAGTTTAAATTAGCTATTCGGAATTCTTATCTGTGAGAGTAGTCGGGATGTGACACAGGTCGCCCAGATGAACTGTGAATTCTCCATCTCTAGAAGAGCTCAAGGCCAGGCTAGCTGGGATGCTATGAACTGGTTCCCTGATAGCAGCAGTGTTGTTATTAATCATTTGAATTTCAATATCAGGTGGATCTTTCAACAACATGGTCTAGTGGGAGGCATCCCTTTAAGGTCTCTTCCAACCCAAACCATCCTATTATTCTATGACTAAGGAGTGAGTGCTTTAGCACCCAAGAAACCTAGTGCCTTCCCTGCTGTAGTTCATCATGCAGGACACTGTTCACACATCCAGCAGTGCAGTCAGCCTCCCAACTCACACAGAGCCAGGTATCAGGTTCTCTTGCCATTGCAAAATACCTGTAGTTTAAAGGTAGACAAAAGAATGTAATATCCTAAGTTTTGCCACAGACAGAGCTTCTGTAGCATGAAAGAGCACTGCAAGGGCCCCAGGGCTCAGTGAGGTGCATGGGGCAGCCCTACCTCACCAGGCTGTGGAAATGATGCCAGGCGACAGCTGTGCTTTCACCACGTCCCCAGCAATCTCAGCAAGAACAACCCAACCTCTCCCATAGCAGAAGGGAAGGAAGGCTGGAGGGGATTGATGAGAGTACCTGTGAGGCCCTGGGATGCTGCATCACCCCCGTTTGACCATCCCCTGGGAGAACTCATGCACTGGCCACACAATGAGCCAGTAGTGACACTGAGCCAGAGCAAGAGGGCCCCACAGCTATTTTTCTTTCTTTTGGCATTTGCAGTGGCTGTTTCCAGCCCATTAGCTGTTCTGTCACTGCCTAGGTGTGGATGATTCCACTCCTGGGGCACAGATGAGGCCCCATTGATGGATTAACCACCTCAGTAGGCAACATGAATGGTAGGCATGATTTGTGCACTCAGCTGCCAGGAGGAGTTGGATTTTAATTTCATGCCAATATGGGTCATATCCTCAGCTTGTAGCCTGAATCACATCCTCACCTCACATTCCTGACCCACCTTCCAGCACAATCCAGCCTCATTGGCAAGGAAATGGTGAGGGCTATTTCAAGCACATCAGATACAGCAAAGGGGGAGCTCTGCCTGAGAGTCCCCTTAAGACTTGTGGAACATGGGTGCAGCTATGCCCCCTTTAAACCTGGCCCAAAGAAGGAAAATCTTAATCCCTGCCTTCTTTCTTTTTAAGGAATTTGGAGAGATCTTTCTGGAGATGGACATGAACAAAGAACCAAACTACAGCTGCATGCATTTTCTTTCCTGGCCCCTTAAAAACACACCCTCCCAGAAAGAGCAAACTCATCCACATACAGGAATCAGGTCTGGTCCTTGATTTGTTGAAGTGCCCTGCAAATAAATTACATAAGAAATCTCTGATTACATAAAGTGCATTGCACAATGCATTATATAAAGCTCAGGTCTTGGCTTAATCAACCAGCACTCAGCTCTCTTACATCAAGAAAAATTAATCTGAGGAGCAGCAAGGAAGGGGGAAGAAGAGGAGGATGTTTTCCTCTTAAGGAGGCATATGGCATAGCACACGGCACACATGCCCACTGTGCACAGCTCCATCCCTGAACCAGCCCAAAAGGAGCAGCTTCCAGCCAAACTCTAACTTTTGGCTCAAAGGCCAACTGCAGGATACCTGAACAGGGGAAAAGATTTATGCATCCCTCAGAAAACAGACCCATAATCACCACCACCTCACCATTAACCTTGTCTGGCTCTAATGGGATTGCCCAGAGGCACAAGGTGTCCATCAACCACTGTAATGCACCTTGGAGGGGAGAAATGAGATACTCCTCATGAATGCATTGCTCAAAACGGCCTGGTTTTCTTTTCTGGTACTTTTTGATTTCAAATCAGCAGGAAATAGCCATGGGGAATGTTTTAATGCTGACAGTGCTAGAGGAAGTTTCCCACCAGCAGATGGAAACAAAACCAAACTGGGAATTCTATGCTGATTCTGGTGCCAGAGGTGCCCCTAAGATATGTAACAGAAGCCAAAGGTCCCACTTCTGTACCCTAATATACAGGTTTTTCCATAAAAAAGGATTCGGGTTTCATAGTTTTTAAAGCCCAAGAATGAGACTAAATTAGTCACAGGATTTCCAATCAATCCACCACAGGCAGGTGGGACCTGCTCCTTCTCTTGGAAAACTTTACTCTCAGAGATCCCTGAGGCTATTTGTGGCTTTAATACAACTCTTTCAATCAGTTTAAACAGGTCTTGTACAGGATTTTGAGCAGAGAAGCACTTCAGGGTAAGAAACAGCTGCAAAAGTTCCCAGCATGTCTTGCAGAATCAGATTGAATCAGCAGGGTGTCAGTGAAAATCGTTTTAACTGCTGCAGGTTTCAGTGAAAATAGCATCCATTAAACAGGAAAAGTAATAAATCTATTGGGGGCGTATGCTGAAAATAAACAGTGATGTTTCAGCCATGCTTTGAAGTAGCATGGAATGGCCCAGAGGCAGAGAATTGCTGGAAACTGCTTGGTCCATTCTGCCAGACAGGCAGAGAACTTTTGTGTACCAGCGGAGAGGCAGAAAGTTGCAAGAAGAGGGGAAAGGCCTTCTTTGATGGTTGATTTTGCAGCTGGGCTGTTCCATGGAAGGTAAAATTCTGAAAGGAGAGATGGGGATGCAGGAAACAACAAGGACAGTGCAGAGAAATCCTTACAGGATATTTCTGAGCCTTGGAGGCAGCTGGTTTCTAATAGCTCTTCCCATGAGAATGGCCATAAAGGAACCTAAGAAGAGATAGGATTTTGAGTACTGTCACCTTCCCCTTTGGCCACAGAAGCACCAGCTGTCACTAGGGGAATACAAGAGGTGGGCCAATTGGTTGACACACAGATGGAGGGGTGTTACACTTCCCTGGCACATCCCAACACTGCTGTCAGCACATTTAGGGGAAAAAAACCCAAAAACAACAAAACAAACACCTTTATCACACCTTGCCCTGCATAATAAATTCCAAAGAAAAATCATGAGAGGTGAGAAGATAGCCAGAGCACATTCCCTATGACCAACCATTCCCAGGGAGGGAGTTCCCACCATGTCTTCTGCAGAAAGGAATGACTCAAGGAGAAGTTACCACAGACAAGACAGGGCATGCAAGTCTGCACAGGGAGACAGCTTTCCTCCTTGGGTGATGGGAACAGGGACCATAACTCAGGAGGCCTTACTTGCAGCCAAGATCCCCACAGGTGAGGTCAAACAGGTCCTCAGGAGTCAAGGATTCTGCAGACAGCTCAACATGCTAAAGCCTGGATGTGGCATTAGGAGAAATTCATACACTTGGACCCTGCTGTACCCAAAAGCCATTGCAATAGCAATGGGTTTGGGTTGGAGGAAGAGGATAGGGAGTTGCTCCTAGCTATTCCTTCCACCCATCTTCCTTTTCTTCCAAAAATGGCGTCATTTAGGGGTTATTCAGTACACAAAAGCCCTCTGTGCCAAGACTAGATTTCTGAGTCACTAGATGAAAAGCGAACCTATGCCACCAGGGAGATAATGCCTGTAATGCAAGAGTGAGAGGGCTCTTGCACAAGTGCTGGGTTCCCGACTATCACTGCCCCACGCCTGGCCAAAAGCTGTGGGCTTTAGTGCTCCACATAAAATTCCCTGGGTAGACACAAGATGCCAATCCATGGGATGCTTGGGCTGGCTACACCTCCTGTTTGTCCAGCTGGGAAACTGGTTCTGCAGCATAACCAGGGAAACCTGTCCCTTGTAGTGCCTGCACCAAATCCTCCCTTTGTGTGAAGCGGTGTTGAACAGGTGCCTCCACTCAGGCTTTCTCCAAAGAGTCTCTGCCACCCACACCTCTATCCCACACAAACTGTGTGTTCAGGGGATCCCAAATAATCCTCAACACAAACAGACTTTGCACTGTGACCTGGGGAGATAATCACTCACAGAATTCTCAGTAAGATCAGGCTTTGCAGCTTATATTTACACAAAGGTCCCATCAAAGCCGAGTGAAAGAAAACAGAATTTGACCAAAAGGTCTCCTAGTTGGTTCTGGCAAGCTTTAGTTACAGTCAGGCAATCCAGAATCACGTTTGATGCACAGGCTGACAGCTCACAAGGCTTTTTGTTACTGTGGGTTGTAGCAGAGGATTGCAGCACAGGATTGCTCAGAGGCAAAAGGGGGGTGAGACTCTCTGGCTGCAGAAGGAGCCCTCTCTGGGCCATACAGCACCAGGGAACTCCTAGGTCAGGGACTGGATGGGGATGAATATACTTTGCACCAAAGAATGAGGCTCAGAAGAGAGCTCTGCCTAATCTCAGAGTAAAACCATGTGCCAAAGCCAAGTCACAGAAAACACTAATGGCACTTTCCTGGCCAAGAAACAGCTGTGTTGGTACAAGGTAGGCACTGCACAGTTAGGGTTCCTGGCAGCGCACTGTCCCATCAGGCAAACCCTCAAAGTTTTGTCAGACCTCAGACACAATGCAGGGGAGTCAGCACTGACCTCCTTCAGCCTAGGATCTTCACCTGAGGACCAGGGGATTCCAAAGTCAAATCCCTTCTCTTCCCCAAGAAATAAGACACAAAACTGAAGTGATCAACCCCCAAGCTCACAGCCCCTGTGAGCCCCTGTCAGACAGACATGGGTAAGCTCTCCCACTTCGCACAAAACAATCTGAAAGAGAGCACAGGTCACTTCCATCATGGGCATGGCAGAAGGCTTTCAGCAGAAGAGCTGACACCCTCTCACTTAAGCATATGTGAAAGGCTTGTGTTACAGCCTCTGTAGATGGGAAGGGAGCCAGACCTGGATATCCTGTAACCACAGGATGGAATAGATAGGCTAAAAAGTAGAAAATAGGAAAATAGCCAGGGAAGGAAAGGAAACAGAAGGAAAGGAAGTAGTGTCCAGCTCTAAGAGAGCACAGACCAAGACTACATACCTTCCTCTGGCTGAAAAAAAAAGGGATATAAATTGTGGGTATTTAAAGAGCTGCATTCTCAGCCTGCAGTATTTTGGGAATGTGGAGGATTCCCCTGCTGTGCAGTGTACAGAGTCCAAGGCAGTTAATAATATGTTTCTATGTGGGAAAATCTACTGGGGTTAGAGGTGCTGTCCCATTCCCCAAGTGTCCCAGGAGAGGACCACCTGCATGTGACCAGATGCACCCCAGAAGCTCCACAGTGAAGTCCCCCCCTCCCTAGGCTCTATCACGATAAAGAACCTGATTCTCCCTCCCCTTGTTTATGGTGTCCCATGCCTGGCTAAGGAATGGCAATGGAAAGTGATATATGTATATAGAGGGAGACAGGTGGCAGTGACATTCAGAGTAATAGCTAGCATTGGACTTAATTATAAAGGCATCATTGTATACTTTTGGCCACATAAAGTATTTTCCAGCACTTTTCTGTCATATTTGTTAGTTGCTATGAAATTTAAAGCATTTTCAGGGTCTGATCAACATGCACAAGATCAGACACAGCATGAAGCAGTGACAGAAACAATCCATACCATGTGAAAGGAAGAATCCCAGGTGATTTTCACCAAGGAAGACCTGGTCTGCTTTGCTCAACTCAGCCAACAGACCTCTGATTTTAGTGACACTCTGCTGCTCAAAAGCTCTATCTTAGGAGGGATCCACTGCTCAGGGGAGACCCTTTGCAAACATGGCTGCATGTCATGTTTTGGCCAGAGCAGGAGCAGCAATGTTGACCCAGAGCTCAGGTGAGAAGTGCTGCAGACCCAGCCTGGTGATGACATGTGCATGACTTGAGAGAGAGAAGGGTTTTCTGCACTACCTTTTTTTGCTGCTTTCCTTCTAAAGCATGGGAGAAACACCAGCATAGTGCTGAGGGCAGGAGTAGGCAGGTTGTCAGGCAGCTCAGTAAGTGGGCCTCTTCTTTGTAATCCTTTTCAGCCTTTTACCTTTTTAATTCTATTGCTTGTCTGCTGGGAGAGCTTTGGGGCACCACTTGCTGTCCAGCCATCTCTTCATCTTCCTCTCTATGACCTCCTCACCCAAGGGCAATGAAAAAATCCAAGGCAGGGGAAGCTGACATCTTGGAGGCATGGACAGAGTGCAGACCATGGCAGTAACATGGGAACACTCACCTTCCTGTCCTTGGGTCACCCAAGCACACCTTGCACCTTCAGCTGTTGCTGTGTGCTCTCCTCTCTCTGCTTGTGGGGGTTGGCTCCATCTCACATCAAGATTGGTGATAAAAGCAGGGAATAAATATCAGCTCATCAGGCCAAGCGCAAATGCTACAGAGTCATCCAGAAAGCATCCTGTAACGTGCAAACAGGAACTGATAGAGATCCTCTTCCAAGGGCAGAGCTTATTCATAACTGATGGATTCCCTTGGCCAAAACCACCCTCCTGGGTGTGAGCACTGCTATCTGCTGCTGCATCATGCACAGCCCAGATTTCTCCTAGGCCAAGGGCAATTCTCAAATTGGAGAGAATGGAAGCATCAATAGGGGCAGATCTGTTGTCATCATTAGCCCATCTAGTCAGGGAGCATTTCAGGTTGAAATTGAGGGAAGAAACATGCCTTTTTATCTTGTCACATTCTTGCATATGGAAGGGAATAACTGATTCCCTGTGGCAAGTTCTGCCTAGCAGAGCAAGCCCAGCTGCAGAACCTCATGCTGCAGCACACATAAACATCATCTTGGGAGGATCTCTTGGGAGTCAGCGCACAAAAGGGCTCTGTGCCTGGCAACAACTACAACAGTGGAAAAAATCCCTCACCATGGAGGCTGGGTCTCCAGGCACTGTAACACAATTAGCCTTACCAACTCATTTCCTTCCCCTGGGGAAGCTGTGTCATGGGAAGCCACCTGAATCCTCTCACAGGAAGGGCTATGATGGGGAGGGTGCTCAGTAAATCAGGTGGTACCCCACTTCACCTGCACTGAACAGGGCATTATTGAAAAAAGGACATCTTAGGAACCGTCAAGGAGGGGTAATGAGGCAAGACAGCAGCAGGATGAAGCAACAACTTGGGCAGCGAAAGACATGAGCAGGAATACCTGCTCTTGGGTCAGATTCCTTAGTTGAGGCCAGATCACCTCTCTCTATCCCATTCCTGTCATTACTGCTCTTGACCTTTCAGAGCAAACTCTGACATCCAGAGATGCAAGGCAGATGGACAGTAACCAGCAAAGCTGACCACTGGCATCACTCAGGCTGAAGAGCTCCACACCCTGTGTACCCTGTTTGCATGTCCAGCTTGTGGTAGCAGAGGGGCTACAGGAGCAGCTTCTATGCAAAGCTTCTGGAACCTTCCCCCATGTCTGGCAGAGCCAATGCCAGGCAGTTCCAGGATGGACCTAGCACTGGCCAAGGCTGGGCCAGTCAAGAATGACAGTAATGCCTTTGTGATCATATATTTAACAAGA
>WEIU01003613.1:93944-132477 GCA_013389925.1 Aegithalos caudatus | reverse complement strand
CTGTGCTGGAGCAGGCTCGTGGCAGGACCTGAAGACCTGTGGAGAGAGGAGTCCAGGCTGGAGCAGGTTTGCTGGTAGAACTCCCCCTGCAGGGGACCCACACTGGAGCAGCTTGTTCCTGAAGGATTGCAGCCATGGAAGACTGAACCACAGGCATGGGATGGACCCACATTGGAGATGTCTCCTGTGGGAAGGTCCCCATGCTGGAGCAGGGGAAGGACTCCTCTCAGGAGCAGCAGCAGAAACAATGTGTGATGACTTGGCCATAATCCCTATTCCCATCTCCCCGCGCCAATGTGGGAGGAGGTAGAGCTGGGAAGGAGGGAGGGGTGGGGGGAAAGTGGTTTTAAGATTTATTTTACTTCTCATTATCCTGCTCTGATTTTTATTAGTAATAAATTCAATTAACATTTTCAGTTCGAGTCTGTTTTGCCCATGACAATATTTCATGAATGATCTCTCTGAGTCCTTATCTCAGCTCATTAACTTTTGTTATATTTTCTCTTGTCCAGCTGAGCAGTGACAGAGCAGCTTTGGTCAACCTGCCAGGGTCAACCTGCCACCCCCTGCAGTTCCCAGCCTAAGCCTGGCCATCCTCATGGCTAGGATTTGGTGAGCTCCTTGGCGAGGCAGCAGTGTGCTCACATCCTCAGAGAGGCACCCAAAGATGTTTTGCTGGGCAGGGTCTGTCTGTGGGTATTCAGGGTTCTGAGGGATGGCCTAACTAACCCTTCCTCCCTGCCTTTGTTCCTTTAAGATTCCATACTTTTCCCTGCTGCCATCATCTCAACCATCCCACCTTTCCCAGAATGGCCACTTCTCACAGCACATGGGCAGGGTATGGCAGGACCACAGCTGGGATTTTGGACTCAGGGAGCTGAGGCCTGGGAGCAGAGGATTACCCAGAGATGCAGTTACAGAGAGATGGGGTAAGGGTAGAGAGTAGGAATAGGAGGGATTGGAATAGGAGGGATAGGAGGGAGGGAATGCCTTTTGCTTGAGCTGTTCCACCTCACATGTGAAAAAAAAAAAAAGTCCCTTAAGCCATAGAATGTGTAATTATGAGCACAGCTCCATCGTAAGTCATCTTTGCTTTGAGACAGGACCGGAGAGCTAAAGTTTCCCATGACTGGAACACGGAGGACAGTCTGGCATTGAGTCTCCGTGTCAGAGGAGCATCTCTCATAGGGTCAGAGACACACAGCCCTCAGGGACCACCCAAGCCAAAGCTCAGCAAACATCATGATACAAGGTTCTCAGCTGTTTGTTTTATGTGACATTCAGCAGGATCCCTTCCAAGTCTTGTGGAAGCTGTCCCTGCCTGTGGTAGACCACCTAGGAAACAAGATGATCTTCTAGGTCCCTTCTGACCAAGCCATTCTGTGAAATCCCAGCTTAATGGGGTCGAGTCAAATCTCCCTGCAGAGCCAGGATCCAGCGTGTGCATAGAGAGCACAGTATCTGACTAGCCACTGGAGAGGACTCCTTGGATATGTTACTGCTGAAACCCCCAGATGAATACAGGAGCTTCTCACATTGGTGCCACAATCCCACTGGAAAGGCTAAAGGAAAATCTACCCTTGGATCAGCCCATGTGCTTTATGCTGTTGTAGAGAGAGCAGCATGAGAAGCCTCCACTTGCTCTGCCCTTTCCAACATTTCCCTGTGTGTCCATGGAGATGTAACATGGCACAGAAGCAGCACTAAATATGACAGTGCTTGTGGAACCCACTAGATTCAGCTTGAGCATCTCTGCTCCCACCCCAGAACCAGATGGTGGTCACCCAGCCCCCCTAAGAGTTGTGTGGGGAGGTTTGCCAGATGCATGAGCTGAAGGCATAAGCTGAACAAGAACAGCTTGTGCAGGGAGTTTCCCTCTGAGGGCTGTGCAGCCCTTTTTAGGGTAACACAAGTTCAGGCTGTCCTAGTGGGCAGCGCAAAGGTAACCTGAAGCCCAAGGCTTTCACTGGATATGGATACACTGAAGATAGCAGGGAGGGAGCTAGGGCAAAGCAGAGGGCAGTGCAAGCCCTACATTCCTCCCTATACTACATCCATGCCCATCTACCTCCCAGGTTAGCTTTTTTTGTTGGCAGTGCACACAGCCAGGTCCTGTCCTCTCAAGAAATCTGTGTGGGTGATCCCCAAACAGACCTCAGATTCTCTGGCATCAGTCACAACATTCCTGCTGTGCACACTGAGCTCTGCCACAGCAATGCTCAAACCCTCAGCAGTTCGGGAACAAGGAAAACAGATTTCTGCTCTCGGGATCCACAGAGAGCTGCTCTGGTTGTGAACTCACCTTTGTTGTCTATAGCAACTCCCAATGGAGGTTGTGTTAATCTTTTTCCTAGGAGATCAACACCTTCTGGAGGGCAGCAGTGCATGTGCAGGCTCAGCTGAGGTCTGCCCTGACTCACACTGAGACCCACTTGCCCTAGGGGTACCAGTTCCAGCTGTAAATCCCAGCCTGAGTGAGGCCTGGGCTGGGCCAGTACACTTGGCCCAGCCAAAATTCCTGTAGAGAAGCTAGTACTAATAAATGAAGGTTTGCTAGAAGTGTTGGCACAAGGCAGCAGGATGTTGCTGAGCTTTGCACAGAAACCTACCAACAGCATTGTGGTTTCAGATGAAACTCAAGATATGTGAGTCCTCTGGCCAAGTTTTGCCATTGGGTTTCAGTGTCACCCTCAGCAGCAAGAGCCAGCCACCACTGCAGAACACTGGGATATTGGGCTGTGAGCACATCCAAGGCTAGAGGAGTGGGCTGGTTCAGGAGGCAGAGGGGAGCTGGTCTCTCCTGTACCCACAATGACAAGGTCCCCTGGCAGCCTGCTGGTCCTGGATTTCATTTCACTCCCCAAAATGTGGTAGGGAGGCAATCTAGCCCTCTCAAGCTCACAGCAGGAACAGAGGAGAGGCACATGTGAGTGGCATCTGGCTCACAAGCCACACAATGCAGCTGGGACCTGGGCAGGCAGCCCACCCATCTCCACCACCAGCCTGGCTGGCTGCAGTGATTACTGGACCTCAGGCAGCCTCCATGCTGAGTGACCTCTCCATGCCTGTCACCAGCCTGCCACTGTCAAAGCCTCCTCTAGCCTCTCCATCTCTGATCCTGCATCTCCAGAACTGCAGCTCGTGGATTCAGGGATGCTTGCTGTTGAGCAAGCTGTTTTCTCCAACTGCCACCACCAATAGATTTTTGCTCATGCAAAACTGTAGACAAGCCACCCCCTATTTCCAGGGGCAATAGGTTTGTGGGGGAAATCCCTCCAGTCAGGCAGGGTTCTTCTGTCTTCATCACAGGAGGGATGGCAGCTTTGCAGCATCCCATTTCCATGGAGCTGTCTCTCAGCAGGAGAGCTGCAGGAGAGGCCTTGAAGAGGTGTTTTACAGGCTGATAGTTTATCTTGAACCACTCCTGAGCACTGGCAATCCCTCAGCCCTTGGAAGAAAACCCTCTTGGCTGTTTTGAACATTATTGTTCAAGCATAGCAGCAGGCACATGGAAATATTTCTCATGCTCAGGAACCTGTCTTGTTGAAAGAGGGGGAAAGAGTGGCTGGATTAATGTCCCTGCTTCCAGCACTGCTGGTGACTTGTCCTGTGACTTGGGTCCCGTTGCTCCACAAACAACACCAAGTCTAGCTGAAATGGGAAGATTAAGGCAGCCATGTCCCCACACTACCAGACCATGGCTATCAGGCATTTTTATAGTACTTTACACATAGAGGTGGTAAAGATTGCAGCCTTAAAAGGGAATTAACAGGTTTGCCCCCCAGTCTGGCTCTGGGTAGGTGAGGGTACAGCTGCTGCAGTGAGGAAATGGTGTAAGCCCAGCCAGAAGCACAGGTCTGGAAAAGGCAAATCCTTTTTCCCATGGTGGCTGCATCAATGACATAGCCCCCCTTGGGATGGACAGCACATCGCTGGGGTGAGCAGGGGGTGCCAAATGCAATTTTGGATGCTGCTTTGGTTGATGGCTGAGATCCATGTCCATGACATGGAAAAGAAGGGGAAGGAATCCTCCCAGTCATCCTCCAGCCTTGCACAATAGGGGTAGGCTTTCCCTCCTTTCAGACCCGTGGCTGTGATGTCCCACCCATTCCCTGCCCAGGCCCTGTGCTCCCCCGAAACTCCCTCCCATGTGCTGCTCACGCCCTCCATGTCTCATCCTAGCTGCCTCCAACCGTCAGTGCTTCAGGGTAGGGAAAGTATCTCATTGCCTGCTTTCAATGGGTTGTGGCAAACTGCTGGTGCTAAACAAATTGCAGTTCCTGCCAAAAATCATCACCATCGAGGGGCAGGAGCTGGGAGCATTACTCACGCAGGGAATTGTGTTTGCCTGTGTCAAAAAGGGCTGGGGGCAGCGCTGCCTCACTCGCTCTCTGCTACAGAGCAGTGGTGACATGACACAGGCCACTAGTCCCCCAGCTACACATTCCAGTGAAAGGCATATCATTCCCCAAGTCCTCGCCACCCCCCTAAAAGTACCCAAAAATGTGAAGGAAAGGCATACCTAAATAAAAGGTAAGGGACAAGCATAAGGGAGAGCAATACCTTGCCCTTTAACCATGCAAGTGAGGGACGTGAAGTGTACTTTGAAGGGCATAAGGGAAAGGAAATGTCCTTGGGTTGTGACCACAAGGGGAAGAGGTCCTGATGCTGTGGCAGCAAGAAGAATGTTAACCATCTACAGCCCCAGGCTGTACTGAGAGGGAACATTCGATTTGGTTACCAATTATTCCACCTGGCTGAGCTTTTAGCAAAGATAATCCCCACTGACAAGATCTAACAGCAAAGGCTGGCTCAGCCCTGCACTGTAGGACACCCCTTGCACTGTGCAGTCCTGCCCTGTGAGCCCTGATCCCACAGGATGGAGGAGAGGCACCACCCATCCCCTCTGATCTTCCTTTGGTTTGAAGAATGGTCTAGTTTTGGGACGGGGTCTGCTGATGCCTGGTATCCTTAGAGAGCTAGCTGCCCACCTGCAATACATAGCCCCTCATCCCTTCCCTGTAAAACTGCTAGCATCTCCCATCATGCAGAAGGACATGGTGAGCCCACAGCAGCATCTCCAGCCCAGAGCCATGGTCTTTCCCTGCATTAACACAAAGTAGTCAGCATTCCCCCAACCAAGCCTGGCTACCATGTGTGTTCACAGCATAAGCAGAGATGGAAGGGGCCCAAAAGGATCATCAAGTCCAGCTCCTGGCCCTGCACAGAACTACCCCAAGAGTCACACCATGTGCCCAAGTACATTGTCCAAATACTTCTTGAACTCAGCCATTCTTGGTGATGTGACCACATTCCTGGGGTGCCTGTTCCAATGCCCAGGTGAAGAACCTTTTGCTGGTATCCAACCTAAGCCACCTTTGACACAACTTTAAGGCACTCAGGTCCTGTCACTGTCACTACAGAGCAGAGATCAGTGCCTGCCCCCTTCTCCCCCTCATGAGGAAGTTGTAACTGCAATGAGGTCTCCCCTCAGTCACCTCTTCTCCAGGCTGAGCGGCCAAGTGACCTCAGCCACTCCTCACATGGCTTCCGCTCAAGAGCCTTCATCATCCTTGTGGCCCTCCTCTGGAAACTCTCTAACAGCTTTATATCCTTCTTGTACTGTGGCACCCAAAACTGCCCCCAGCACTGGAGGTGAGGCTGCCCCAGGCCGGAGCAGAGCAGGACAATCCCCTCCCTTGCCTGGCTGGCAGTGCTGTGCCTGATGCCCCCAGGACAGGGATGTCCCTTCTGGCTGCCAGGGCACTGCTGGCTTATGTCCAGCTTCTCATCAACCAGGACCCCCAGGTCCCTTTCCATGGCACGGCTTTCTGCATCTCATTCCCCAGTCTGTCTGTACATCCAGGGTTGCCCCATCCCAGGAGCAGAATCCAGCACTTTCCCTTGCTGAACTCCATGTGGCTGGTGATTGTCCAGCCCTCTAATTTGCACAGGGTCTCTCTCAGGGCACCCCAGCCTTAGAGGAAGTCAGCAGCTTCTCCCAGTTTTGTATCATCTTTGAACTTGCTCCTGTTCTGCATTCAGATCATTTATGAAGATGTTGAAGAGCAAAGTGCCATGGATGGAGCCCTGAGGAACTGCACTAGGGACAAGTCGCCAGTCTGATGTCACCCCAGTCACTATGTGCCTGGCCTGTGAGCCAGTTGCTCTCCCATCTCTTTATCCAGCTGTGGGATGGACATTTTGTCCAGAAAGATACAGTGAGAGACAGTATAGGAAGATTTACTGTAATCCAGGAAGATTACATCAACTGTCTTCCCTTGATAACTAGGCAGGGGAGAGCCAGAAAATTACAAACTTAAAGCCTAGAGGGGCCACCACTGTAGGTTGCCTCCCAGATACTCTGACCCTTAGTGTTTTAATATGCATGAAACAATGTGATGTAGCCAAAAAAGGAGAGACTCAAAGCTAATAAATCAATACAGTACCAGGTTCCTGCCATGCCCTTTTCTGGCACCTCCTTTAGACTTCCCATGCATATCCAGGAGCAACATTAACAGGAGCAGTCTGTCTGGCACCTTCATCAGTGCAGGAGTCAGCACAAGGCACAAGTGTTTCTCTTCAGGCTCACTGCCAACACAAGCTCTTGGCACCTTCGTTTGTGACAGCATATGAAACCCTGGGGAAGAGATTCCCTCTTTCTTGCTCCCTGCTGGGAAAAGGCAAAGTTTGCAGAGCCTGGTCATGATGCTCAGTAAGAAAGTGGAATGATGGGGAGATCCTTGATACACCCCCAGTTCATTCCTCTGCCAGAGCCCACTATGGCATCACCACCTACCCAGCATCTCCCCACTGTGCTTTTGGCCAATGTTTGCTTTTCTCCTGGTGGCTGCTGAGCCTCTAGCCCTTGAGTCTAGTGCAAATGCTTTACAGCACCAGAGAATACATCTTTGTGACAGCTCGTATGGTCTGAGCACTTGCAATTTCATCCTGCTCCCCCCCACACAGCTCTGATGCCAGCAGCCAGCATTGTTTCTCCCACTATCCTTGTATCACAACCCCAGCCTCTTTCCAGATTGCATTTCTCCTATATTTCAATTTGCCCACCCAACGTCATGATTTCCCCTTCACTGTGGTGCACTACATGCCATCCTCACCCCTTCAGCTGCATCCCTCTGCATTTCTGAGGAGACCATAAGCACTAAAAGCTGCTGCCTGCCGGCGCTGCTTTGCTTGAGAACCAGCACTTCCCAAAAGCTGCTGCTTGGCTGGGAAAAATTACTTCAGGTCCAGAGCGTTTTCCTGACAACAAAAACCCCAGCAAACAAGTCATTGCCCAGCCTAGCTGAATGGCCCTTGTGGGAACAGCAAACTAGGGGAGATTATTCCCTTTCTGTGCCAAAAAAACCCATCACTCCTTCACCAGCTAGCCATGGAAATTTAACCTAAGGGTTTTCAAAAATGACTAGTAATTGTGGTTGCCTGAGCAAGATACCTCTTTAAAAGGTCTTTTCTTCCAGGACATGTGTGCTTCTTGCTTTCAAGGGGTCAGCCTGACATCAGACAGCCCCACAGACACCCCAAACAGCCTCTGAAAAGATCTCAGCAGCCCCAAAGAATGAATATCAAAGTCTGAACAATTCAGTAAGCAGGAAAACCCCACAGCACTCAACCTGCTGTGGTCATCCCATCATCCCAGTTACGTTTCATCAATCTGTTGCCCCTGCTCCCTATCATAAATTTTGTTGTGGTCACTCAAAGCTGTCAAGGGCACCCAGCAAGCAAGATTCTGGTGGCAGAAGAAAGGCTCCATCCCCCCATCCCTTCTCCTGAGCCTCCCAACAATGGCTGGCTGAGACATCCTTGCAAAGCATGAGCTGATCTTTTTAGGAGAAACTACCCAAAGGGTGGCTCAGGTAAAGGCCCAGGGGGACCCACCAGCTTTTGGAAAGCACTGCTAGAAAGCAGAAAGCCTATATAAAGCGTGCACCACTTGAACCCTGTCTAGGTTGGCTCCATCCATACACTCAGTATCGAAGTATCATCACTCCAACCCAGTTT
Source organism: Aegithalos caudatus (assembly GCA_013389925.1). Lineage (NCBI taxonomy): Eukaryota > Metazoa > Chordata > Aves > Passeriformes > Aegithalidae > Aegithalos > Aegithalos caudatus. Next base: position 124,455 of record WEIU01003613.1, on the reverse strand, counting down.
TGCATTTGGAAGCACCGCCCTGCTTGCACTCGTCCCCCACACACAGGAACCCCCTGTAAAGAGCTGCTGAGGTAGCTCTGCAAAGCCAACACATCAAAGCCCATTGCTGTTGCCTCAGCTTTCCCTTTACCCTCATCCCAGCTCTTGCAACATGACACAACATGGACTCTCCAGGGCAGATCTGTGTTTGTGCACCTCCTGTTTATGGCTGGGACCACAGCTAATCAAACAAGTGAGTGCCCACTCACTGCTCTGGAAGCAGAAGTTCGGCATGGTTGTCAAACAAGCATGCTCTGAATAACTCAGGCCCTACCCCAGCTTTCACAATAGGAATTAGTCACAGTGCTCCAATGCGAGCAGCAAATCCGGCAACAGGAGATAAAGTTACAGCAGAGACCTCACTTGTCCTCTCTTGTGTACCTGAGACACCTCTTTCCTTTGGTACCTGCCTTTCCAGACCCCTTAGAGGTGCAGGAATCCTCTGCTCCTGAGAAAGGTGTTTTGGATTTTGCTTTAGGTAAACCATCACTCAAGAAGTCTGAGTACAGCAATATCCAGGCCTAAGAGCAACCAGCGGATGTCCAGAGCAGGCCGCCAAATTGATTAAAGGGATGGAGCACCTCTCCTATGAGGAAGGGCTAAGAGAATTGGATTTGTTCAGCCTGGAAAAAATAAGGATTCAGGGTGACCTAACTGTGGTCTTCCAGTACCTGAAGGGAGCCAAGAAGAAAGATGGAGAGGAAATTTTACAAGACACATAGTGACACGACAATGGGGAATGGCTTCAAACTGAAAGAGAATAGGTTTAGATTAGCTATTAGGGAGAAATTCTTCCCCTAGAGGGTGGTGAGGCACTGGGACAGGTTGTCCAGAGAAGCTGTAGATGCCCCATCCCTGGACATGCTCAAGGCCAGGTTGAGAATGGAGCTCTGAGCAACCTGGTCTAGTAGAAAATGTCCCTGCTTAAAGCAGAGGGGGTGGAACTAGACAATCTTTATGGTATCTTCCAACTCAGATAGTCTACTCAGATTCTATGGCTCTAGGATACCCAGGTTTTGCTGTGAAATGGCAAGGTGACTTTGTCCATGTGCACTGTCCAGAAAGGTCTGAGTTTAGCAGATGATAAAACATGACCAAAAGATTTGCAGTCATTGATCATATGAACAAAGCCTTCGGAAAGGCTCAAAGGTGCTTTTAAATGTTTGGATACTGGGAGATTTAAGGCAATGCAGTTATCCTTCCCCAGTAAGTGGAGGCAGTGTAGATCAGCAACAGCTTTGGCAACAAGAGTATCACAAGCAAACTTGTGATAGTTTGTTATCTGTGTGACTTTTGCTGACTCAGGTATATCCCTTCCAGGTGATGTAACTTGGCCAAGCAGTGGTCAATATGGTGAGTCTGGGGTGAATTCATGACAAGGTCTTTGCCCAGGTACCCATTTGGTACCCAGTTGTCATCAAAACTGGGCTCACATCTGTCTGCTGAGCACAGTGGCACCATCTTGTAAAACACCAGCAGGTTAGGACTTGTGTAAGGGTTTGCTTACAAGTTTCATTTATCATCATTTTATTGGGACCAGCAGATTTGCCTGGATTTTCCTGTCCTTTTGCTGCACGCTGCAAATGGAGGTTGGAGGAGCACTTTTATACCTTTTTACAGGCAAGGAAAAAGTAGAAATACAGTAACAGTGTAAAAGATGCAGATAAAAGCAGAGCTGGGCTGGGGAGGGCAGGGCAGAGGGGATCACAGCATTGTTCAGCTGAAAATGCAGAGGCCATCATCCCATACATATTTCCAGGTAGGGAATAAGCCACTAAGGGGCCACATCCCGTGACAGCCCCCAGAGAAGGGAGAGCAGGACCTTCAAACCTGCCCAGTGAAGAAGGTGGTTGGAGCTCTGCTGCCCTGGAAGTTAATGCAAGCTCTGGCACATGCCTGTGCCCTTGGGAAAAGCAGATATATGCAGTGGGGAGAATGTTCCAGTATCCACAACATACAGCAGGGGTGAAAAGCAGAGGCAGGACGGGGCATGGAGGAAACAGGCAGAGCTGTAGCACAAGCAACTAGTGCACCAACTCCAGTGGTGTCCAACTGCTGTGTTGGCAAATTTATGTGATTCAAATGTCAAACTGCATGTTCAGAGTGAAGGCAAATGGACACAAAAAGCAGGAACAATCCAACTACCAAGGAAAACTAACAGCCACTGCTGAAGGCACGTTGGGCAATTCCAACATCTAGAGGATGATAAAGCACAACAAAGAGAAGATTAAGAATTAATCTCTAATTAGCTGCTTCTGAAAGCTGTTGAAATCACTGCCTGCATCATTTGCTAATGGACTTGTCAGCAAGTTCTGAGGCTGCAGGGGTCACAGCAGCAACAGAACTGCTGCTTTGTTCTCAGGTGAGAGTTCTCTTTTTGCCCATTAAGACCAATTGATGTTTTCAGTTTAGGTGTACTCAGAAAGTTCTTTCCAGCAACATTGGGCAATGGATCCCACTTGCAGCCTCCTTCAGCCACCAGCATAGGGAAGAGAGAAAAACGATCCTTGTAATTTAAATATACCAGATTCATCCCAAAAACCAGGGGTGCTGCACACATGTTCCTACCCCACAGGACACACAATGCCTCCAAAACTGATCAATGAGCACTAAGCAAACAGCACCAGCCCAGAGCCCCATCTCTGCCACAGCCCACTTTAAAATGATTCAGAGAAAACATCTGAAAAAACAATTGTCAATTTCCTACACGAAGCCCTGGGCTCACTGCCAACAGCTGTAAAGGCCAGCAGGTCTTGAAGCACACATTTAACGTCTCATCTGAAATGCTCCTAACCAAGCAACAACTGCCTACTTATCAGGTTGCATAAATTTCCACTTGCCTCTCCAGACTTGATTACTTTTGGTTTCTGCAAAATCTGCTGTCAGGACGTCTGTTTTCTTTGCTGTGCATCTGATTTCTCCATGCTTTGCTGCTGGAGTATGTGCTCTGCCTCCACCAGAAGAGGGGATGGGAAAGGTCCAATTTATTTTTTCTCTCTTCCCTTATCAGGAGTCTTCACAATCATTACCCGTGAGAGAAATAACCCAACACCCCTGCTCTGAGTAGGGTCACCTGAAGCAGTTTACCCAGGACTATGACCAGTTGGGTTTTGAGTATAAAGTACAGAGACTCCACCACCTCCCTGGGCAACCTGTGCCAATGTTTAACCACCTTTATGGTAAAGATAAAGCATTTTAAGCAGAATTTCCTACATTTCATTTACCCCTCTTACCCAGCATTTGGCACCCATCCATTTTCTTTACTACCTCACCAGGTTTTAAAACACATTGGCGGTAAATCCCTGAGCCTTCTCTTCTCCAGGCTGAACAAGCCTGGCTCTTGCACCCTCTCCCCCCTCATGACAGAGGCTTCAATTCCTTTGTTGTCTTTGTTGCCCTTCACTGGACGCGCCCCAGTGTCCATGTTTCCATTTCACTGGGAAAACCAGCACTGAACACAGCATGCCAAATATGCCTCATTGGGGCTGAGCAGAAGGGAATAACCTAATCATTCTTTTAAGAGCTCTTTTTTTGGTTTTGCTAACCCCTACAACAGCAACATCTCATATAAACTCCCTACCAAACCAGTGCCTTTCTGTTGCACACCTCAGCCATATTTTTCAGACCTTTACATTTTCATGTGAACACAGCATCAATTCCTACAATGAGCAAGAAACAGAAACATTTTCAAAAACTTTATCCCATCTTTATATTTTCTTCAAAATAAAAAGGCATTTGTATTCTTGAAAACAGTAACAGGTCCCATTGCTATTCTGAACCATATACATGAAGATAAATAGAGAAAAACATACAGTTCTGGGATTTAGAAAGCTAAAAGTTTCTTCTAGGACTGATTTCTAGAAAGGAACAGACCCAGAGGTAAAAAATGCTTCAGGACAGGCCACTCTGACACTTCTCAGTGGTTTCAGATGGTCCATTTCTCTGTATGAGCTTCCACATTTTTGACCAGGCCTTCTCCCAAAATCTCAAAGTCCTCCAGAATTGCCTCCACATTGGGAACGCAGACCAGCTCGTTGTTCAGAGTTGTCACCTTCCTTCCTTTCATGCTGGAGACCTGCAGGACACAGAAAATAATCCATGAATGGGAGCACCTGCTCAGAGTTGCATTGCAATCTCTGCCAGCCCTAAGTAAGAGAAGTAAGCTCCTCTTCTGCCTTGTCACATCCAAACCCTGCTACACCACTGCCCCTAGTTCTACAAGTTTAGCTTCTCAACACAATCAATGCTCATTTTTAGAGCTAACAAAGTGCGGAACTGATCCTTCCAGCCCCTTTTAGGGTTTACCCTGGAGCCACAGTCCAAAGACTGCAAGTAAGTCAGGAAGCAAAGTAATGGCCAGGGGCATGGTAGAATGACAAGTGTGCAGATGCATGGCAGAGCCTGGGTAAGCAGGGCACAAGAAGTAAGCAAAAGGGATCACAGCACAAGGCTGAGTAAGACCTGCTTCAGCTCTGCACTTTGGTGGGTGTCAAGACCTCAGCTGGGAAGGTATCCCTGCCCTGGCTCCTACAGTGACAAAAACAAAACCCTTGTGTTTAATCCAGCCAGACTCAGCACCGATGCAAGCATCTCCTCCATCTTCTCCTCTGTTTCACCACTGTGAATAACTGGGTTTCACAACAGCAGCCAGGCAGAATGGCCAATGCCCTCTGGCCATGAAGTGAGGGGAGATAAATCACCCAGACTGACAGCAGAAGAGCCTGGGCTGCCAGCTCCGAGCCATGAGTAACTGGTTTCTTTGCGTCTTTCCTTCATAGAAAGCAGCATGAATCACTCCAGCAGGCCTCACACCTGGTTTAAACACCCTCTGGGGCTTGCCAACCCACACAGTGCAGCTAGAAAACAGCCCCATGCATCAACAAGGACATGGGCACTCTGGACCTGCGCTTCTTGTGGGTTAGGTATTTCTGGTAAGATCCCAAATCCACAGGAATGGGACAGTCTATTTCCCTTCTCAGATCTGCTGATGACTGGAGGCACTGTGGCCACAACCCTGTCGTTGGTTTCATCCCTTCTAAGAAGCAACAAAACTATGATCTCCATTTTTCAAAGGGCTTTGGGCTGATGAGAGTTGGACAGAGCAACTGCCGTACAGAAAAAAATAAATAGCCCCCTTTCAAGATTTCAGGGTATAAAGATAACATGAAGCTTAAAGCAGAGACAAAAACTCACCTTAAAAGGCTGAGGCTGAAAGCTCAAAGGTTTCCACAAAACTGCAATCACTTCCCCACCATGCTTGTCATAGAAGAACAAGGCAAGATCATCAAAGGCATCCTGGGTAGAAAACAAATGCAGGTTAAGGACAGTGACCCCTCAGTGACAACCCACTGAATGTCCCTCACTGTGGTCCTCCATCAGCTGACCTGGCACTACTAAGTTGTATTTTCCCAGTGTCCAGCATCCAATATACAAGATTTCACAATGCATGAGACAGAAGGAGGCAGGCCCTACCCAGCAGGCAGTCCTGCCAGAATACATGGCACCAAAGACAAACCTGAAACCAGAGGCCAGCACCTCAAGCTCTGCAATCTGTGCAACCAAGTATCAAAGCTCCTTCTTCTACCAAGGTAAACCCCACATGAGCTGTCAGAACTTTATCCATATAGGACACATAAGTGTGGAGGTTTTAAGTAACACAGTGTTCTGTGGGATGAAAAGAGATGGAAAGCTCAAAGGAGGCACTGCAGGAATCTGTCCTCCTTGCCCCTTGTGTTTCAGCAATGGTGTGAGCAAGCATCTCCTTTGGTGGTGCTGAGCAGCAGAGAGGGATGACTAAAGCCCAGTCTGGCTTCCCCCAAGCCCACACCAGCTGGATTCCCAGGGCTGCAAGGAGACAGATGAGCATCACAGCAGAAGGAAACAATGCTGTATGTAAGCAGCTTCTCGAACCCAAAAATCTGGCCCTACAGCTCATCACCCAACATGGTAATACCGAAGAGATGTGTACCCTGAAAGAAGCTGACCAAGACAGCCAAGCAGCTGCTCCCGGATACATGTTTATCTTGGTGGAGAGCAACATCAGGCAACAAGACATGTTTACCAGGCTGAGCAAACAGTCCCCAGCAATCAGGAGAAGCTTCTGCACGGGGTTTCACCAGCTGTGTAACAAACTATTGCCCAGAATACAGACCCTCTGCTCCCTCTCTTCAGCCTTCTTCTCCATCACCTTAGTTTCCCAACTTTAATCAAGAGAGGTCTCTGCTGGCATCATCGTATCATGAGTTTTTCATGAGGACGTGGATGAAAAGAAAATCAACTTTTTGATGGACAAAGATAAGTTTGGATGGGCTCTTGTAGGGATATATACCAGGATTGCAGTAGGAAAAAAAAGGTGGACTGAATTGGTGTTACCAGTGATCCTAAAGGGCAAGGTGACATTTTTAGAATACAGACCTGAAAAGGAAAGAGGTGGTGTTGTCTGCAATCTTCAAAGACAGATTTAAGTTTGGACTGTTGTTGCCCTCACAGAGGGCAACAAAATTAGATCATCAAGATGGAAAGATCCCAAGAACTGCCAACTCATCCCATTCCATCCCACTTTCACAGGGGCAAGCGTGGTCAAGGCGTTATTTCACCAAATTGGCTAGAAAAACCTCAGTCTAAAAATACATTGAGAAAGAGGCAATCCACCCTGGCATTTCTAAGCTAAGAGCAATGGGTTATGCTTAGAGCCTAGTCAACAGGGAAGACTTCTCTTTTAGCCAGAGAGCAAAGAGCAGGAGGGAAGGAAAGCTCAAAGAATAGCAATAAAGCTCAGGGCACGCTGACCGCCAATGAGCAGCTTTCTGAACCAAAGGGGAGCAGAGCATGTGAGAACCTGAAAAAGCGCAGCTACTCTGCAGGATGAGGTCTTCAGTGACACGTGATGCTCCTTATGAGAACAGTATTTTTTACAGATGCATCTTGCTGGGCAGAAGCCAGGAGCATTTGCAGTAAAAAAACCTTCCCAGGCTCAGCTAATTTCCCAATAAAACCACTGTTTGGCCTGATACCCAGAGTGGTTTTTGTTTTTTTTCCCAGACAGCAGGAAGCAGAGGGCAGATGTTAAAAGAATGGCATCCAATTCAAAATCCCAGCACCTGGTCTGCTCCCAGCATCATCCATGTGACAGTGCTTCAAACTGGCCTACCTAGCTGTGGAGTTCTTGGGAAATTGCAGCATTAAAAGGGTCAGGTGTATTAGTCACTGCACTCCTGTTTGTTCAGAGGCTTGGAGAGTAAAAGCAAACAATTCAGCCTCCTTTCAACATCCCACGTTCTCTGCCCAGTGTCACTGGACTTGTCTGAGCCTGCAAACACCTTCTTCCAGGAAAAATTGCAGAAAAAAAGGAAGAAAAGGCAGGGATTACATTTTTTCCCTTCTCAAACTGCTCTATCTTTGGTTGCAATTCAGCTTTCAAGGCCCAGGGAAATCCCTGCCATCAACAAAACCTACAGCTGGTTCCCATCTCACAAAGACATGGGGGACCTACAAGCTCAGGCCTTCGATTTGGAGAGGCCTCATTGCCCAGGGAGAAGGTGTATATGGCACCTGTAAGATTAGAATGAGCTCTGTAATAAACCACCTGGATTGTAGGAATGAAAAGGGTAGAGAAATGTAGTGAGTAAAACAATACCTGGATCTAAAATGGGATTACCAGATTAAGCAGCTCCATCTGAAGCGTGGATTTTGCAATGAGCTAAGTGTAATTTAGTTAAGTATCTACTAGTTTTTAGGTATCTACTTTGTTAAGTATCTACTTGTTGGTAGCTATCTATTATTTAAGTGTCTATGTTATTGTTTAGGGATAGGTTTTTTTTTTTTATCTGACCCTTTATCCACGCATTTTTTTCACTGATCCTACCAAGAGATTAGGCTCATTACATCTCGGCTGCTGGAAGAGCCTTTAAAGGAGCTCTCTGCACACAAAAATGTGTCCTACAGTAAAATTTCCTGTTTCAACAGCCACTCAGAAAGCAAAGGCATCAATAAACACATGCTCACTGTTCAGAGCATTTTAAGTGTTCTTAGCAAGGAACCCACCAGTGTTAAGCCCTACTATTAAAGCTACTTCTAACTAACAACTACATTTGTGGTTACCAGTGTTACTCTGTCACCCAATTGTGACCTGTCCTGGTGCTCCCAGTTATGTGATAGAGAGAGAGCCTCCCCCATGACCCAACAGAGCAAGGAGCGCTGTCCAAGTAACCCCAGGCTGGGGCTACCTCAGTGACTTTCTTCTAAAAGGTTTGGGATTCAGCTGATAAAAGGTTTCAAACTGGTTTCAAACTAAGCAAACTTTTCCACCTGAGAGCACACATGCATCCCTTTCTTGGGGGTTTGGGGAAGAAGAAAAGTAATGGGGAAAGGAAAGAAGCCACCTGTGTCCTCCTGGCTGCATTAGCAAACAGGTAATTCCACAAAACCATTGAGACAAAAGTCTTCTGTCATTTCCAACACAACAAACCCTACACAGCTTCTGGGAGGGCATTACCAACACAGAAGAAATGCTGCCACAAGTGCCCTGTCAGCTCACCCCAGGAGCACTGAGCAAGTGGGCACACACAAGTGTACCCACCCCCAGCACTAGGCACTATGCTAAGGGTCTTGTGGTAGCTCTGCAGCCCTGAAAGTGGGAGACTGATTTCCTGATACCTCTGCCCTTCCAAGGGTATGGATCCAGACAAGAAATCTCCTGCCTGACTGAGAGCCCACAGAGTTTTTTCACCTTTTCCCTGTCTACCTGGTGTCACCATAGGAGGAGTCAGACCTGTCAGTCAAAACAGGAAGGGAGCAGACTGGCCTGGAAAGATTTCACCCATTCCAGCTACATCACATAATCACGGCTTACATATTTTAGGAGACAGAGAATTTTTATCATTAATTCCTTTCTAACATGCAAGTAGCCAGAGATACATTTTTACATCATGGGAGGAAGAAAGAAATGGGCTCAAAGTCATCCTGGTAGGTCTTGAAACCTGGCAGGTGCAAGAAATGCAAAACATTACTTTAGAGGGATGTTTATAGTAAAGCAGGAAACATCTTCCTGTTTATCCAAACAGAAAAGATCTCACAAGATGGTCAGCTCCTCTGCCACAAGTTTTTCCTCTGGCATGTGCAGCCCAAGAAAGCTAAATCTCAGTGAGAGACAGCACATCCCATCAGTGACCAGGTGAGACCAAAGACCCAGTAAGAAATCTGAGGTCTGTTAACAGCCATAAGAGAAAGGTAGACTGACATTGCACAGGCAGCTTCACCCAATTTACCCCACAATGAGTGAACAGCTCAGGGAGGTGACCAGAGCCTTTGGCTTTTATGACCTCCAGAATGCAGGCAGATGGGCATGACAAGCATATCCACAAGACCTGTATCCTCTGGATGGTCTGAAGTCCAGAGGACAGCCAAGTCACCCTGGAGAAAAAGGTGCAAAGATGAAGCCTTCTCACACCACATCCCCAGCAAACATAGGGGCATTCTGCAGCTCCACAGGCACCACAGCACAGATCATCAGCCACGATGGAGACTCAATGGGAGCTTCATTTGAGACACCTCAAGTTAATTTAGCCTTGCTGGAAAATCCCCACCAGGAGCCAACCCAGTGTTTACACAACAAGGTACTCTGAATTGTAAGTTGCAGGGAGTCTGTTGATGGGCTAAATCTCCAGGGAAGCACTCTCTGTGGGATGTCTGGCACCTGCTTTCCCTCAAAAGTGTCTGCAAAACCTTCTCATCTGGACAGGATCACAGAAGCCTTCTCTATCAGATCAGTTCTGGAATCAAGGAATTTGCTGCCTGAATCCCAAAGCCAGCCTTTCATCTCTACCCAGGGCCTCCCAGGCACCAGACCAACACAGTCGAGTCCCTGCACCACATCTCCTTGGAGCAGGAAAAATTCAAGCAGTAAGGACTCAACACCTCCTCTCCTTTCATTTTCTACTCTAATTAAGCTCCCTGGAAAAGGCACACAGCAATCCTTCAGCTCCAGAACACTACTGCCTTGCTAAACCTTTCAACTTTAGAACAGGGGTAAACAGGCTGGACAGAACTTGTCCAAACTAGGGGAACCTCTCAATTCAATCAAAACACCATGGCATTTAAATCCTGTTTTCAAGCAGAAATCTCAGTAAAGGGCAGATGTTTCTTTTCTGCCCATAGAAGAACACAAAATCCCACAGCATCTGTGTGGCATATGTCTCCCATTGTTGCTATAAATTCACCACGGCTGCACCGTCAGCCATGGCTACAGCCCCATTGCTCAATTCTGTGGTTTGTGCTGTTAAGAGAGAGCAAGTAACTCTGAATCAAAGCCAGTCAGTTCTGCATCCAAACTGTCTTCTCATCCAAGATCTCTCATAAGGATTCACTGCTGTCACCACGCTCCTTTCTGCCAGCAACTTCTTGAAGGGTTTGGATCACCCCCAGGGCTCCCAGCCCAGGACAAGGAAGAGTTGAACACTGCTTAGAGCAGCAAGAGCCAGGGAAGGAGAAATAAAAAGGTGCTGGAGAGGCTACCAAGCAAAGCCAAAGTTGATGAAAAGGTCATGCCTTTAAGCAACAACATCAATACATGAAGCCAGATGATTTCTAATGGACAGAATAGTTTCTACTAACAGCTCAGCATCACTGGCTTCCAGTGGTCCTGCAGTGCAAAATCAGCTTTTGAGGCCTTCCAACTCAACTGGATATAGCTGAGTTTTCTGAGAACATGCGCAGCATCACCTCTGACTTTTCAGGAAAAGAAACACCTATTTGCCTACAAAAACAGATATTCATCAGCTCCTTCAGGACTGCCCGCTATTGACCTGGATGCTTTGAATGACAAGCAAACTGTTACTGCAAGATACCTCCAATATGATAGCCACAAGAGAACAAACAATATTTAAGAGCCTTAAAGACAAAGAAAAGCCCCCCAGATAGGGATGGTGAGGCAGATTTCAGGCTCTCTGCCCCACAGCTCACTTTTCAGAGAAAGCTGCAATAGTTCCTGGTGTATTCCCTCCTAAGAACCCTCAGGTCAAAGAACAAGGGACACCAAGAGAATCAACACTGCTTCCAACAAGGCAAATGTGACCTTTGTCATCTCCATCTTTCTTCATTTGGGATGTTAGCACATTGGACCTAGGAGCAGATGTAATTTGCAACCTGACCAAAACCAATTCCAAATATATAATAACCTGTATTGATAAAAATAGGGAGTAAAAAGCAGTAAAAATTCAGGTAATTCAGATGTCACTATTGACTGGACCAAGTAAATCCTAACTGCCTGAAGATTAATGAAAGCTGCTTTCCAAGAAAATCTCTTATTTACATTTCACTTCCTAACAGAATAGCCACTTACTAGCATCAACCTGTCTAGATGCATAAAAATGTCCTATAAACCCCGAGGAGTTTCCTGATTGACTGCTTCAATCTACAGCAGACCTGCTGCAAGCATTTAACGGCCTCCCCAAAGAGACAGCTCTCCTAATCTGCTCATCCAGCATCCTCCAGTTTCTCTCCAAGCAAGCAGTCTTCTTTCTATTAGGTTTCCACCACGGTTGCTTAGCTCTGACCCCTTCAGAGATACAGAGGCTCTGTCCCCATGCATCTCCAGTACCTTGGCAGCTGCTGAAAAGCTCTGTTCAGCTCTAGAACCCACTTCCAGCACTGGGTGAAGAAGGATTTCAGACTTGAAAAACTCCATTTCCTACCCACATCTACGCCTCTTGGCTGAGGTTTCATGGCAGTGGGTCACTCATCATTGAAACGCTGGTTTTGATATAACTCCTCAGACACCAAGAAAGAAAATGAAAGAGCAAACAGTTCCAAACCTACTTCCTTCCTCCCTTTTAAAATCCTTGTGAAGGATGCTTCTCCCCTTCCTTCCTGTCCCAAGAAATGCCCCAGTGCTCTCCACAATGTATCTGCAGGACCTCCTGGTCCACCTTCCTTCTCAAAGGGAGGAGAGCACAAGGCACCTCTTCTCCCACATGTCCTTCCAGCTATGGAAGCTATTTGCATGGAAATTGTGTGACAACTTTGAGGTCTTCCTCAGTTTCAAGAGGCCTTTCACACATCCTTGTCTCTCACTTCCTCACCACACAAGACTGTCCAAAGCTGCTGTGGGTGACAGGAGGACTAAGCTTGCACCTTGGCAGACCTGGCAGCCCTGCTGAAGCCACAGCAGATTTCCATGGGCACAGGTAAAATCATGCAACTCAGGGGTAACAGGGGTGTGCCCAGGATGAGGAAACCTTCAAAGAAACCCTCGTAAGTTTTCTTTGCCTAACTCTTAAGGTACCTGGCTAAAGTGAAAGGAAAGCCTGAACTGAAAGAGCCCAGAATCTTCCAGCCTGAACTGGACTTTCAATTCAGGCACCACTAAGTGGGGAACAGGGCCGGAGATGCCCACAGCCACCTTCCTGCCACAGCCAGCCTAGATTCACATGCTTGCAGTTCTGACACTGCTCACAGCACTCCTACCAGTAAGGGAGGACAGCACTTCAAAGTCACAGCAGACTTTGACAAGACGGCACCACAGCCCCACCTCTCTGCACACCCAACACATTTAACCCAGCTACCACATCTGAAGCTGGGAAGGGCCAGAGTGCCAGGTGCTGCACAACTAAAATGCGTAGGCTGTCTAGACCCAGGGAGGATCACTGCTGTCATCCAGCACCTGGCATATCTCCCCAGCTTGCCAAGGCTTTGGCTTGGCCTAATGGTGGAAAAGAACATAGTCGATGACTTTGGGTACTGATGTCCTCCATATTCCCACATTACCGACTTCCTCTGTTGTTATGCATGTGGCCAGACACAGAGAAACCATTCTGTGGCCAATACTGACCTCCTTTGGCTCACACAACCATTAGCCTAACAGCAGAAAGCTTACTGCAACCATGTCATGGACACCTGTACACCCCCCAGAAACTGTGTGTGTTTGCTGGCTATCATGCACATCAATTGGTGCAAGAAGCCATGAAAGGTGAATTACCTGACTGGAGACAAATGGCTTAAAGTCACTTTTGTGTCTTTAAGACACAAAGTTCTTCTGCAAAATCTGGTGGTTTGTATTTGAGCTCATTCTCATGCTGCAATAGCACTCCCATTTCCATAGAGAAGGTGCTGTATTCACCAGGACTTCTGCTGAAGAAGTGTTGTTAAGAGGCATCCCATCCCATGCAAATACCTAAAGATGTCACCAGCCACGTACTGCAGTGGCAGGCAATCCAAACACCACAAGGGAGGTCCCCCTTAGGATCCCCATCTGCCTCCCCAACAGGCCGTGCTTACTCTCAGCTCCTGGAGGTACAACTGCACAGGGTCATAATCCACCACAGGAAAGAGGATATTCCTGGCAGAGCTGTTCTTCACCACACCACGAGAAACCGATTTCACCGGCCGGTCCACACTCTCCAGGTGCCGTGGGATCTGGTTTGGATTCAGGTGGATCAGGACATCGTAGAAGTCCAGAGGAGGGCGGAAGACCATCTGCAGGGAGAAACAGTTTCAATACTGAATACAGTATTGAATACCTACTCAATATAGGATGCAAGCAAGGAGGAGAGGTAAGAGAGGTTTCCCAAATCCTTGTTTGCATTTTGTCTCCCTCTTCTTAGAAATCAGTAAACCAAAGACAAAATTTTTGTGAGATTAATGTTAGAAGTTTGCCACAGACCCCAGGAAGCCTACCTGAGTAAATGCTAATGGGGTGGGCAACCGAGAGAGAGACAAAGAGGTGAGCTGAGATAGGTAACTGCACTGCACATGGCAGAGTCTCAGGATGAAGAGGGGAATCAAGAAGCCAACAGGAACTGAACCAGCACCCAGGGGACACAGGGAGCTGTTTAATAATGGGATGGTCCCATGTGTCCAACAGGATCTGCCCCAGAGGGCAACAGTATCTTCCATCAAGCAGACAGAGGGTGAGAGCAAAGCCCTGCTAATGGAGGGGAGCAATCCCAGACACATAAATATTTGGACAGGCAGGATCTAGCTGTGGATACAGCTGTATTAAAATGGAAAAAAATTAAAACTATGTGTACATTTTCAAATGGAACAAATTATGCAGACATGAACAGAGGCATGGGACACTGCTCAACTTGGCACTGGAAGAAAACCCACTGCCTGAAACTGGTTTACAGCCAGGCTGAGGAGAACACGCATGAAGAACATCAGTGACCAGCACTGAGTCAGTCCTAGCTCTGTTCCACACAGACCCCCTATCCCACCCAGTGACCAAGTCCAAGGCTTCCTGTGTGCGTGTGCCCTGGGAGCAAACCCATGTCTGCATCTTCATGAGAGCAGGCAAGTCCCAAAGGCAAAGACAAAGAAAACAGCCTGCAGCACTCTCTTAGACACAGGAGGCAACTCTAGAGGAGGCAACTCCAAACTAAACTGTAAAGTCTTTTCCCTCCCCAAGCTCTGCCCTGGAAACAGCATCCCATGTTTATCTCTGAGGAACATTATAGGCCTGGGAAGACACTGGCATATACCAGAAGGATTTCACGGCAATGAGAAACATTCCCACTGCAATCGAAGGGATGAAGAAAGAGGCACAGCTTGTCTTAGAAGCTAACCATCCCCAGCTCACAATGTGCCTCTTGAATTCCAGCCTTGGGCCAGCACTATAACTGCAACACACTGGACATTCCTCATTCCTTCACAGCTCTGTAACACACACTGCTACTACCTCAAGTACATCCTGACCTCATAATACTTCCAGTGCAAAATAAAGCAGAACAGAAAGCAGTGTCAGTAAGTCCTTTTTATATTGCCTATTGGCAGAAAAAAAATCTGCTGTATGTGCTGCTTTCTGGTTTTGCTTTCAGTTTGGGGTTTTTTGTCCATAATGTGAATCTGACATATCTAAACACTGGTTGGCTTCTTCCATCCTTTGAGCTTCAATCTCCTGGTTCACTACCTGGTACACCAACAAACTACCCTTCAAAACACATGTATCTCCCTTCAAAGGGCAAATAAATATACATCTCTCAGGTCCATTGCAGTAATGGATTTTTAGTTTACTTAAAGAATGAAATCACTGATAAACTGAAGAGAGTTAAACTACACAGGGCTTTACTCCTTCACTCAAACCAGAATAACATTGTCTTAAAGTGCCTGGTACTGTCCTGCCAAGATCTCCAACCCTCATCAGTCTAACCCTGAGCTTTGTTAGACTTGAGCACACAAGCCAGGTTTCCACAGCTACTCCAAGATAGTCTCCCAGAGGAACCTTTTGATCCAGTCATGGGCATACAAGTGATTTGGCACATGAATATTGTGGGTTTGTTCATGTTCCAATAAAACCAGAGAATACAGAATAAACTCGTCCTAGTCACCCCAAGCTGCAGTGCAGAACTGGACCTCCCAGAAGCAGGGCGGCACAGAGGGACACGAACCTCCCTTCTCCCATCCTTGCTGCTCCACATCCCAGGGCAACCACATGGACACAGCCTGAAACCTCCTAACACATCCCAGTGACCACCACGGAAGTCCAGCCTGCTCGGCCAGAGGCTGAAAACCCTTGTGCTGCTGCCCCAGGGCATTACCTTCACATCCTGGTCATTGAGTGGGTCCATGAGCTGCTCCTCCAGGGCACGGAGAGACTCTGAGGCGAGTAGGACAAGGCGCTGAAGGATCTGGGGAAGGGAAAAAGTCAGAGGGTAAAACTTGGCAATCTTAGATGTAACAGGGAAGCCTCATGGGGCTGTAAGAGCAAACTCCAGCACTAGGAGCAGGGAACTGGCCCAAGCCAGCAGCCACCGGAGGCAAGGGGACAAAGGGCCCAGCTCACCTGTGCTGAGGGGCACTCCCGGGTCCACATGGAGCTCCACTGGTCCTTGGGGGTGGCCAGGAACATGACAGGAAGGCGAGAGCGAGCTGCTACAAACTTGTTCTTGATCTCTGTGCAGTCAGAATCTGGAGAGGGTAGGCAGACAGATGAGATGCTCTTTCCCATTCACAGCTCTCTGACCTCCTCACTGCCACCACAGACAGGAAAGGGCAGCACAACAAGATTTATTCTCTCCCACCCTCGGATCCCAAAGTCCGTGTGAAACCAGAACTCCTTCACCTCAGGCTTGCAGCCCACTCCCATTATTAGAAGGACCTTTGCTCTAAACCCACTCAGGTGGACTCAGGCATGGTAGGAACTGACACAAGCTGGAAACTCACCTTTGAAGCTAGTGACAGTTTGTATAATCCAAAGAGTGTTTTATCTTTTGTCTTTTATTTCCC
Organism: Aegithalos caudatus; assembly: GCA_013389925.1. Lineage (NCBI taxonomy): Eukaryota > Metazoa > Chordata > Aves > Passeriformes > Aegithalidae > Aegithalos > Aegithalos caudatus. Next base: position 108,198 of record WEIU01003613.1, on the reverse strand, counting down.
CTCAAGTGGGGAAAAAACAGCTCTTTAGTTCATTAAAATAAGTTGGAAGGCACTTTGGAAAATATCCGTTTTCAAAACCCAATTCTCCCCCAAATACCTTTACCATTTTTTAATAAAACAGCTTTAAAAGCTGGATGTAACTATCTCCCCCATCCCATGACTTTGCAGAGCCAACACAATCCCATGGTCTCTTGTGGCTCCAGCATGTATCCAAAAGACAATCAGCAGGCAAAACAGTAGAGGGCAGGAACAGAGAGAGGGCTTCAAAGACACCACCACATCCAACACCACCCACGCTTGTCACAGATTTCAACAAGACCAGAAGCAGCACAGCATCATCAATGAGATCCACCTCTTCAGAGCCAGGCAGGGAAAAAAAGAAAACCACACATGGCACCACCAAACCCATCCTGCAGGCAGTGAAACATGACAAGACAGGAGCAAGGGAGTGGAAAATCTCCTGGCCCCCAGCACAAGCTATGATGTCTTCCTCTATCCAAGGAATCTGGAGCCAGGCACGGACCAGAGGGGCTCAGGAATCTCATGTTGCAGCTCTCCTAGCCACTGCCTGCTCACCTGTGAGGGCAGTGTTTAGGTTGACAATCAGAGGGTTGTTTTTCCAGTCAAAGGTTGCCAGCAAGTTGAGGAAGCGGAGGAAGCCCACCTGTGGAGAGCTGCAGGCAGGACAAAACAGTTCAACATTAGCATTTGCTCTCCTGGCAGCAAGAAGGGCTGCACTTAGGGGTGACTTAGTGAAGGCACATGCAATCCACATGCAGCCCAACAAAGTATATCTGTGATGGGAAAGGGAAGTTCAGAACCAATTTCAGATACCACCCCTTCTCCAAATCTCCAGGGAAAGTCTTTTCTCCCTTTTCCTTCATTCCTCAGGAAAAAGAAATCAGCAAAACCTAAATCATAGCCCCGCCCAGTTGCCCAATCTCCTGATGCTCTTCCCACCCAGACTCCTGGATCTGGAGCAAGAAGATGGAAAGAAGGCTGCTCCCATGTGTGGTGTGGGTCTGAACACCAGCTAAGTTCCCAGTGTCTCTTCCCCTGCAACTCAACATGTGCACAATGCCAGATAGCTGGGAAGATGGGGATTCTGCTATTTCAGGATACAGGAAAGCATTCTAGGCATCAGTTCCTGCTACTCTGGGAAAGGAAACTGCACCCCAATTGCAGGCCAGAGTAACCTTTTGACTCCACACAGAACAAAAACATTTCCTTTAAGTTCATTTCACTTCCTTTGGGCCCCATAACCTCTTTTTGTCTGCCAGGGGCCAGCAAGCAATTGGTTCTCTGGGGTTATTTACCAACCATTCAGTTTCCAGAGCCCAACCCCTCGTCCTTCCCTTGAAAGTCTCTTCTCCAGGAGGAAGGGAGGCTGGAGCTGCCATCAAGACCATAACATCCTTCCTAGGGAACCCAGGAGCCCCAGCATGCTGGCAGCCACAACACAGCCCTCACCCTGCTTCTCCTAGCCACCATCCCCATAACAAGGGGCCTCCCCAGTCCTCCAGAAGGCACAAGACACCCTGCAGTTGTGCCACTAGCACCTAGGGACCAAAAGGACACTCGGTCCCAGCCCTACCTGCTCTCCCCCCACTTTCCCTGCACAGCCTAGGGAATGACACAACCCTGAAGTGCTAAGCATTTCCATCTCTAGCAACTCCCAAAAGTACTTGGGACACTATTTTGGCAGCAGAGGGGCCTCATGCTCCCTGCTGTGGACCTCCCAACACCTCCTGCCTGAGCAGCATCCCACCCTTCCTCCATGCCAGGTAATGAATGGCACTAAATCCCCATCAGGCCAGCCTGGGCTCCTCATGCTCACCTGGGTGCTGTGAATGGGGCTGGGTGGAGGAAGAGATGTGCCACAAGGAGGTCCACACACTCCTCAGAAATGCTGTCGCTCAGGAGCTGAGCACTGATCCAGCGCTTAGCCAGCCGAGAAGTGCTGCCGAAAACAGGGTGCTGCTGCTGGAGCCTGTGAGGAGGGAGACATACCGCTGCTCAGCCCACACACCCAGGACCCACAACAACAGCATCTTGGCATTTGGCAAGGAAGAACAGAGGGGCAAAAATCTGCAAGGAACACTTACACAGCATCACAAGCACAGAAACTTTCAGCAGGTGCTGAGATTTTGGGGGGGAAGAAGGGAAAATGCTGCCTCATGCTACTCTCTAATCATGCTGCATTTTAATTTGTCTCCCCACAGCAGTGACCTCAGGGTGATGACCAGTGCCACCCACATCCCTCACTTAATCCTTCCAAAGAGTCTCTCACAAGGTTGGATGAAGGGCCACTTCCCACAGCAAGCTCCTCTACCCACCATCACCCCCCATGATCCAAGGGCACCTCCATGCTGGTTTTCAGCCACATCCCACGTTCTGACCTCTCAGGCCTCACCTACCCATGCAGCGAGCTGGTTAGATAGGGCAGATGCAACGTTTCCAGCTCCAGCTGCCGAGATTCTTCTGTGTCCTGGTACTTCAGCATCCCTTCCGGAGTGACCACTTTCTTCAAGATCAGGGGCTCCCGGTGGTAGGCTACTTGGAGACGGAAAACATAGCCATCCTAAGATGGGAGCACAAGACAAAGTCAAGCTTGATGGTGACACAAGCAGCATGATGTGTGTTATGGTGCCCCTCAGGGATACAATAGCAGCATCCTGACATCAGTGCAGTCTCACCACACTCTTTCCTAGGTCCACAATCCAAATACTGGTTTTGTCCAGTGGGACCACTGCCACAGCCCCCCACCTTGGTAAGGTCAGGTCTGGAGAAGGTTCTGGGGACCTCCCTACCTTGTACACATCAGTGTAGGTGACTGCAGGTCTGCAAATCAGTTGGTGCTGCTGCTGAAGGAGCTCAGCCAGCTGGAGGTGGAAAGCAGCCTTGATGCGCTTGATGGCTCCTTTGTCCTGGGGCCACTGGCCACTGCCTTCCATGTGACAGATGACTGGGGGCAAAGGGATAGCAGGAGGTCAATGAACCCCACAAAGAAAATAGGTGTTGGATAGGGGTGTCTGGAACTAGAGGTTACAGAAGGAGGGCAGGAGGAACCAGGGTTCTGCTTCTTCCTGCAGCACACCAACGTAGCAACAATGGAGCCAGCATTGCTGCTCGCCTCCACTTCCCTCCACCAGATCATCTCCCACTAACATCTCACCCCACTTACTCTTCAAAGGGGTTATGTAGGCTGGGCAGGGCTTCTCCTCTGAAGGAAGCAGCAAATGCTTTCTTCTGTTATAGAAGGAATAAATTGGCTTCATAGGAATGGGAGGAAAGACCTGAAAGAGAACAGCCACCCAACAACTGACAACAGGGAGCAGAAACCTCTTGGCAATGTGTATCCCCTCACCCAAACCTCCCACACCAGCAAAGTCCTCCAGTTACAGAGAATTTGGCCACCTTGTCCAGAGCCAGCCCAAAGGATGGAAGAACAAGGAAGAGGCACCATATTGCCCCAAGGGCTCTCAGGAGCCACAAAACCAGAGAGTGACTCATTCTCTCAGTCCTCCCTCACCCCAGCTCTCTGCAGACCCCCATGCATGGCCATGGCCTGGGACACTCACATCTGTGTACCGGAGGGCTGGATGGATACCCTGCACAGCTGTCACCGTCAGCGGCAGCTCCTTCAGCTTCCAAAGCTTGCGGCTCAGGTCATCGTAGGAGTAGACGACACTGACCATGGCCTCCTCACCCGTTCCCTGTGCCTGTGGACACACAGGGAGCCTCTCCATGCATCTCTCCTGCTCCTGCATTCACCTCACCTCCCTCATGGGCTAGCATCACAATCGAGCCCTGAGAGGCCAGCACTGCCACCCCAGGGAGCAGCTTCTAGCAAAAGCAGTCAGCAAAATGGGGAGGTAAGAAAGAGAGCAAAGACAGGGGAAAAGCTGTCCAAGACTCCCTAGCAGCCACAGGTAACCCAGAGGCAAATAAAACTATTTCTTTTGCAAGACACTAAGGCAGCACCAAGAGCTGTACTACCAGCAATCACTATAGTAAAGGAGAAGCCAAGAATGATCTGGGAATAAAGGGATCACACACTGGCAAAGTGAGAGCCCTGCTACTGTCTCCCCAGCAGTTACCATGACACCAAGAGAGGTAGCAGTTAACAGAAAACTCCACTGACTACATCCTTAGCCAAGGCAGAGCTATGGCATGTGGCAAAAGCAAAGACAGAAAACATCACAGGAACCCTGTGGAAGGCAGCAGAGAAGCAGCAGCAGGAGAACTGCCCTTCCTGCTTCCACCTCCCCAAATAACAGCTTGAACAGGGAGGACACATTGGTGACACCAAACCACCCAGCTCAGAGGAAGCTGAGAATCACACAAGGAGCCAACCTGCCTGGGGTTTTCCGAGCTGGGCTCTCTGGCAGAGCAGCAGCACCCTCTGCGGGGTGTGCCACGAATGGCAAACCCCATCCTGCTTGTGGCTGCACCCTTCCTCTGCCTTCATCCCACATATCCTCGCACTGCTGGCTCCCCAGGCTGCCTGCACACAAACAGCTGGAGGAGCAGACACTGAATCCACCACCCCACACTCAACAGCAACTTTCTCCTTTGTTCAAAGACTGGCAACAATGGAACTCCTAAGCATCTCTCAAGCTCCGGAAACTGCATCCCCTGACAGGCTGGGGTGTATCAGCCCTGCTAATCCCAGACCAGCCTGAAGGGACACAGCACACAGATCTTCCTGCCTACCACACAACAGGCTGTGAAAACCAGCATCTCATCCCAAATCTGACACCCAACTCCGCCCAAACCGCAATTGGTCCTGGCACAGGAGATCCTTTCCATCAAATGTGCACCCCTCCAATCTGAAAAAGTGGAAAGGAAACAATTTTTTCCTCCATCTAACAACCAGGTAAAGAGCTGGTTGTACTGATGCCTTTTTGGCACTACCTAAAAACAGAGGCCAGACAAAATTAAGGGAATAAAAAGTGGTTATGTTTAGTGAAGGGCCTCCAGGTATATTTTTGGACAGATGAAGCCCTCCTCAGGGGCTACACCCAAAAAATGGATGATGGGTAATGGGTTTTCACACTTTCATAAGTTTGGTTCATTTCCATATTGGGGGCTAATCTTCCAATTACAGCTTCACATAACGAAGTCATTTACTCCAAGTTTGCTCCTCCTTAGCTCAATTTTGTTTATACTTTTTGGGGCCTGAGACAGTAAGGTGTCCTTGATTTCCAGGCATAGAAAGAAATTGTTTTATCTGACCAAAATGGGAAGACAGTAGCTAACACTCTATATGGAATTGAGATATATGCTATTGGATTACAAATATATGAAAAATATAAAAAATATTAATATTAAGGCATCAGTACAAAAAGACCAACAAAGTGTGCCAAAGTGCTCATGGCTCATCTCTAGACTTCAATTTCACAAGCTGGAAAGGAGAAGGCAGGAGGGACAGTTCCCAACCTCCAAGATGCATCTTTTCTGTCTGAAAGTGGAGTTTCTTTATTTCAGCTGTACATTCAGATGGAGCACAATCTAGCACTTTGCAATTTGCCAGGAAAGATCCTTTTCCTGGGTTTGCCAGTGGGACCTAAGGAAGGGATGGCAGCACAGAATTATCTGGCCCATGTCCTGAAGGATACAGTAACTCAGAGGTGCAGCCAGAGGAGCACTGCAGGACAGTAATATATCTTCAGGCATGTGGACAGAAGGGCAAGAGCAGAGAGAATAGAACAGTGGGGTGCTTGCAGGGGAAAATGAGGTCTGGGCAATGATAAAGCAAGAGGATTTCAGTAGTTATGCACTGGCTGCCATGAGAGACTTGGTAGATCCTTACCCTTACTACATTCTCTTGGGAGCCACCCAGCCACTCAGGTGCTCAAATGACCTCCCTACAGCCCTTCCCTCACTGCTCCTCCTGGAGAGGACCCCAGCCCCACCAGGGAAGCAGTCATACCTCTTTCCCAGTGCTGATCAGAGATTCCAGCAGGGCTCCTGTGTAGCAGATGGAGGACTCAGGAATGTCCGCATGGCTATGTGGGAGAAGACAACAGAGCATTAGAACTACAACATGCCAGACTATCGATCCTATTGATACTGCATGGGTCAGCCCAAGGATGAGCAATCCCTCTCTAAAGGAAGATCCTAGTGAAAAGACAAATCTCTGTGCATTCCTCCCTGCCCAAGTAATACACCCAAAGTGGACCAGTAACTTGGGCAGCTTCACAGCATGCAAAGCCACTGCTGTGCAGCCTTCCTTCACAAGACCCTTCAAGTCAGGACAAAGAGGCACAGGCAAACCCTCCTTTCTGTGCAAGAGGGCCTTGCTTTTAGAAGATGGTATAAATGCTACAGAGGCTCTGCCAATGCCATAGGGAAGAAGCAATCTTGTGAACCACCATAAGGTCTCAGAGGATTTCACAAAAATGTCCTGCAAGGTCCAGACATATTCTCTTTCAGCTCTAAGGAGTGTCCCAGCATCCCATCTACATGTAAAAGCAGGACCATGCTGCCTCCTTGCCCTTTGCATTATGTCCAGCAGAGACTACAGCACCAGCTCCTTGTCCTTCCCATCCTCTCTTGGGAAGCAGTTTACAACATAAGGACCACTGAAATGACTTCCAGATCTCACAAATCCAAAACAACTCACAACATCCCACAAGGCATGAAGCTGACAATGGGGTCACCAGGGAACAGGACACATGGAAGGAGTGACACATGAAGCAACCCCCAGCTGCTGCTCAGTGCAACTTACAGCTTCAGCAGGTGCCTGATGATCTGCTCAGGAATGAGGCGCTTCTGGCAGACAGTGCTGGCCTCCCACACCACAGCCTCACAGATGCTGCCATCCTGGAATCGACGCAGCTCTGACTTCTCTCCCCAGAAGGTCCGGAACTCCAAAGCCTGTGGGATAACATCGACCAAGCCAGAGCAGGGACACAGGTCACTTCTGGGCCAGACAAAACCTTCCCGGGATCACCAGCCACCCTCCCAACTGTCTTCAACCACAGCACAGCATCAGCTTTGCTCGTACTCAGCACAAGCAGGGCTGCCCTCACCTCAGGGTGATCAGCCTGTGGACCCTTCTCCAGTGTGCTGGCAGCAAACTCTGGGACAAACAGGAGCCCAAATGTCAGGGGCCCAATATCCTTGTGTTTTGGGGGCTCAGCATCAATTGGCCACTGTGGGAAAAAGAGGAACATGAAGCACAAGGAGAGATGAGGTTTCTGGAGCGGCAGCTGCTGGGACATCGGGATGCTAGATGAACCTCCTGCTATGTTGTCTCAAGTGCCCAGACAAGAACAGACAGGGAAAGTCTCACGTAATAGGTCTCCCCAATGACAAGCAAAGTTGTCTTCACCCTGCCCCATTACTGGACCAGTACTTGTGCCCAGACCAAGCAACACAGCTTCATCCCACAGCCTGGGGCAGGGCCCCAGGTTCCGTATTCCCAACAAAGAAGACAAGCCTGTCTCATTCCCCAGTGAGCAGGGATGTCTTCCCTGTGCTCTGTCTGCTCAGAGGAGACAGATGAGCCCCACAAGTCGCAAAGGATGCAGTGTCACTACCAAGCTCCATTACCTCGGGGATCTGGGGCAGGGAGTGAGCCACAAGCTGCGCTCTCTGGGACAGACCACGTGCCAGCAGCGAGACAACGAAGGGCAGGGCTGCAGCCACATAGTTGCCACTCCGATCCATCAGCTCGTTCAGCAGCTGCATCTTCTTGCAGGTACCCTGCAGCTTGGAAACATGCTTCAGGCTACAGAGGAGAAGGGAAGCTGGTCACTTATCTCTGCCATCAAATCCTTTCTGAGAGAGGGATATGTTAGAGGATGGATAAAACGGGGAACTGAGGGTCCTAGCCCAGGATGGGTGCTACAAGAATGCCCTCTGGCATCTCAGGAGATGCTGGTCACTGTTCCCATGGCTTAAACATTGCTCCCCTCCTCTGGGAGGCTACCTAGACAGTAGAAGTCGAACAGCCCAGTGCAAGGAGGCACCAGTGTCTATCTCAGAGCTTAGCAGAGCTACTTTCCATCAGGAAAGTTCAAATCTAACCCAGACCAAAGCCAGAACCAGCTCACTCCTCTTTGAGCAAACTCCCTCAGCACTACCCCATCAGCATAGTGAGACTTACTGGAAGACATGGTCAAAGGTCCTGAGCATGGGCTTCAGGGTCATGAGCAGCGCCTGAAAGCCATCTACCATCCGGTCATCCAAAATCTCCATAGAGCACTTGGCTTCAAACTGGACCTGAGAAAGGAGGGAAGGCAGAGCAGGAGCATGAATGTAAAGGGAGAGGGAAAAAAAATCTCCAGCAATGGTCACTTGTGTTCCCCCATCAACAAGGGCCAGCCCAGTTCCATGGTCAGCAGCACACCCTGATCCCAGTCTCTTAGCGTAAGGGACATTGTTATTTTTCACTTGTTACTCAAGTAAGGATTGTTACTTGTTACCCAAGTAACAAACAGCTCTCACTGCTGGCCAGACAGTCCCTTCTTGATATCCCTGACATCAAAGTGATTTTTTTTTTCTCCAGAACAGTTACATCTGCTTGGCTTCATCCAAAAGGTGCACATAAAGACTCGAGCAAGACTGGTAAGGCAGCACTACATCTAAGTCTCCAAATTCACTTCCAAACTTCAAAGCTGGAGATGTTAAAAGCTTAGAAAGCCACAATGAATGCCTTCCCTTGGTCCTGCATCCTCTTCAAACCACATCTAACCACTCTCTGCCTGTCTGAGCTCACTCCTAAGACAGCACCTCAAGAAGCCACCACAACCTGCTCAGTACCTGGTGGTATTTGCTGGCAGTCATATCAGCACAGAGGTTCACCAGTCCAGAGGGATCCACAAAGACCACTTCAAATGCCCGGTGGAAATCATCCAGAACAGGCTGAAAAAGCAAACATGGTCCTTAGAGCTACAGCACATCAAGCACACCAAGACACGCCAAAATTGCTCCATCTGCCATCCCTGCAACAGGCACATCCTTGCTCCCAGGAGCAGTGGCAGTACAGACAGACACAGGCACGAGACCCTCAGAGGGCTGCTTACCAGGGAGGGATCAGCATCTTTGGCTAGACTGATCCCTGTCACACTCAGGTCAGTGGTGGCTGTGGACAGACAGGAAGGAACAAGTCACACCACCATCCACATTTCTCCCTCTGGTAACAGCAGCACAGCTATCTCTCAGTCTGTCACCAAGGTCTCACAACATCAACAGTGCTACAATATAATGCTGGCCTCCACCTTATGGTGGGACTTATCCACTTCTCTGCAAGGTGTGCCATCCAGCCCTGCTCTGTTGACTCATCCCCTCTTGTCCATCCTGCCCACAGCGGCTCAGCACGAGAAAAAAGATACAATGGCCTCTCTGCCTTTTCCCCCACTGTGTTCAGGCGTTGTGCACAGACACAGACCTTTCCCTGTCCAGAGAGGCCCCTGGAAACTCACCCAGGAATTGCAGAGTGCTCCTCAACACCTGGTACCCACTCATCATCTTGACAATCTTGCGTTTCATCAGCAGGTAGGCAACAAGCATGGAGACCAAGAAGCCACTGAAGCACCCTAAGCCCTGCGAAAACAGATACCACAATCCCATGGCAACCCACAGCTTAGGATGGAGCCTCTATGAAACCCTAACACAGCTCAAAGACAAGACACAAGCCACCACCCCACCCACCAGGACAAAAGCACTACCCTTCTGCCCTAGGAAGGAGAGCAGGCCAAAGGCAGGTTATCCAGGTAAGCAGAGCCCACCTTGGCACAGGACATACCTTGCTGAGCTGCCGCTGGTTCAGCCAAACTTTGAGGAGGGCCAGGCCATCTTTCAGGCCTGGAAAGTCCGTGGCTGCATTAGACAAGTAATGCAGGTGGGAGAGCATCACTGTGTCACAGAGGATGGAGTTGTTGTAGTGAGGGGTCGGGGGCTCAGTGGCTCCTGTGTGGGGAAATGAAATCATGTTGGACCCACCACCAACCACCTGCCCACAGAAAACAGCTGCAGTGAACCTGCCCTGGGCACTGGGGATAGTCTCTGTCTGAAATGAACAGCATCATGATGCCCCAGCCCCCGGCTGTACCTTCTTTTGGGGTGCTCTGCTCCATGAACCAGGCAGTCCGGATGTTGTTCTTGTTGGGATAGAAGCGGCTGGGTTTGAAGAGACCTGAGTCAGGACAAGCATGGAGTCGCACAGTGACCATCTTTTCATCCTTGCCTGTAAGGACCCGAGGGGAGATGTAGAGGAGTAAGAGATGTCAGAGATTAAACTGGGAAAACATGGAGCATCCCCAGCCTGGTCAAAGGCAAAAACTCCTTCCCAGTAAAGTTCTGCAGCAATGGAAATCATCTCAGAGCAGAGAGTGACCACATCCCACAGCCAACGATGACCCTGAGGTCACAGAGCCCAAGCCCCATACCCACCTTTCTCCCCATTGCCCAGCCTGGCACCCCCACCTGCCCTGGCCTTGCCATGCCACATCTGTCCCAGACACTAACCCACTATCTCCTGAGGGCTGTGGGAACAAGCAGCACTTAACAGCCCATGCATCCCACATCATATCATCAGGGAAGAGACAGACTGCACACAGGTTCCTGGAGAAGGCAGAAGGGCAGTGGGGAACAGGGCTGGGGAGAGCAGGAAGAGTAGTGCTGGGTACAGGTGTGTTTTGTAGGGTGTCGCTGTTGGACACGAAAAGAAGAGATTGACTCCAGGTAGAAGAAAGATCAGAAAGGCTTTTTTACAATTTTGCACAGCCCTTTCATAACATGCACTAAGTAAACTGGTCAGTAAAGACAACACTTCTCTTTATTGGTTAAATAATAAAAACAACACCTGTGAGAGGGTTGTATGAGAAACCTAGTTGTGTTATGAAGAGATAAAGACTTATTTACATTCACTTGTCCTTCTGAAGAATGAATTCTCTCAATGGAAGAAGAAAACCAGCTACTACAGGCTGAAAACTCCACAGACTCAGAAAATCAGACTCACAGTAGGGGGTCAAAACAAAACAAAACTTTTTTGTTCCTTGAAGTACCCACAGGATGTGCCAGCCAGTGAGGCCAAGGCTGGATAGCCCAGCCAAGCTGCAGAGGAGCATTGGGAAGGGGAGAGACCCTGAGGACTAGACTCAGTGAACAGAGAAAACAGCTGAGAAGCACCCAAAATTTATCACCAGTTGTGATGACAGCCCCAGACTGATCCCTCTCCAAAGGGCTGTTAAATGGTATGAGACAACCACCACCACCCTCCACCCAACACCCTGTCACACCCCACACCAGAGCAAGGCTCAAGTGCCACCTTGAGGCCTCAGGAGCAGGATGGGCTTCAGATGGTTGCTGTTCATGTAGGCAAACTTCACACTACCAAAGAGCTTCTCCTTGGACAAATGCTGGGCAATGTGGGACAGGTACAGGGCTCTCTTCCGATGGTAGCGTTGATTCAGGTTATCTTTGTCCTGAAAGATTTCCTAGGAAGAGAGGGACAGGACAATTCCACCTCACCTGCTGCCGAGTTCAGTTCAGCTCGAGGCACCCCACCACCCACAGCTCTCTCTGGCCCCACAAACAGCTGTGCCTCAGCCCCAAGGAGCTCCAAGCTGGTCAGGGGCTTGCTGCTGGCTCACCACACCCCAGGACTGCAGGAGATAAGAGCAGTCATGCAGCCAAACAGGGTGTGCTTAGTCTCAAACTTTTCTTACAAGCAAGTCTGGGCAGCAAGGGGAGGTTACCAGCCTCCAAACATCTCCCTTGTGCAACAGTCTTGGGAGCTGTGGGGGAAGTGCAATTGGGTACAAAAACAAACAGCATGCATCTCCCCAGCAATGTTCAGTCCAGGCAGAGAGAAGGAAGATCTTGATGAGGAACTAAGATCAACTTCTCTAGCTCTGATAGAGCAAGAGGCCAGACAGAACTCCCCAGTTCCCTGAGGGAGTCACATATCCAGATGCTGTCACTGAAGAACGGAGTGGGCAGGGCAGGGGTCATGGAGGACAGGGCTCTGGCAGGTCCCAAGCCATTTAGGAGGTGTCATGGCCAGACTCACCCGTGGCATGGTCACTGCAATGTCCACGTTGATCTCTGGCCTAATGCAGGTGCCCAGCAGGTAACTGCCCACCACCTTCAGCTCGGCTGGGGGCACAAAGTGGAACCTTCCCTTGACATTGAATGGCACTTGCAGGAACGGAACCTTCACATCCTTGGAAAGCCAGGCCTGGTCAGTGAGCTGGGAACAGACATGACAGACAAAACGTTCTGAGCATCAACTGCAAGAGATGTGCAGGGACCAAGACCCCGCTCCTCACACAGCTGCACCCACAGCTTAAAGACAATGTCCCCTCCTGTTCCTCAAAGAAAAAGCAAAGTAATATCTTTTCAGCCCCTAAGGCAGACAGTCCACAGTAGCTGCTTCATACTGGACAGGGGTCTTTCCACCTCTTCCATAACCTGGAACCTACTTCAGTTTCTGAAGTCTCTGGGATGGCACTCAGCAGGCTGTTAATTTCACGGAGGAAGGCATCGATCTTCTTCTTCTTAGTCTCCTTTAATGTCACCTCCTTCAAAAGCTCTTCGACCTGTAGGGGGAAAGGGGACTATCAAAGACAGCTGTAACACTGGAATTGCCCCTGACTTACCTTGTCCTCCAGCACCAACAATGAACACAGTGAAAAGGGCAGCTGGTGAGCTGAGGAACGCACCAAATCCTTCATAAATTCTGCCTGGAGCTGGCAGTTTGGTCAGTTCCTGCCATTTTCTGTGAGTGCTAGATTGCACTCATTTCCATTCCAGCCAAGGTCCAGACAAAAAACACTGATGTAATTCACACAAGCATAGCTCTCAGGACGGCTGTTTGTGTAACAGAGAATCAGCTGCAGGAAACAACCACACACCCGGTTCTCACCACAAACCAGGCCCTAGAGATCCTGCCACTGACACCAGCAAGTATCTAGGAGATCAAAGCTGTTCCTCATAAAAATCACCAATGTTAGAACCACCTGAGGGATAGGATGCCATCCAGAGGGACCTGAACAAATTCAAGGACTGGGCCCATGAGAATCTCATGAGGTTCAATAAGACCATGTGAAAGGTGTTGACTCTGGCTTGGGGGACAAAGAGACCCAGAGCAGCACTGCCCAGAGGAACCTGGGGGTGCTGGTGGGTGAGAGGCTGGACCTGCCCCAGCCATGGCACTCACAGCCCAGAGAGCCAAACATGTCCTGGGCTGCATCCAGAGCCCCGTGGGCAGCATGGGAGGGAGGGGATTCTGCCCCTCTGCCCTGCTCTTGTGAGACCCACCTGGAGCATCCAGCTCTGGGCTCCCAGCACAGGAGGGACAGGGACCTGTTGGAGTAAGCCCAGAGGAGGCCACCAAGATGATCAGAGGGATGAAAGATGTCTCCTACGAAGAAAGGCTGAAAGCATTGGGATTGTTCAGCCTGGAGAAAAGAAGGCTCCGAGGAGATTTATTGTGACCTCCCAGTACCTAAAACGGCTACAAGGTTGGAGAGGGACTTTTTATGAGCATATAATGATAGGAAAAGGGACAATGGCTTTGAACTGAAAGGGAGTAGGTTTAGATCAAAAATTGGGACAAAATTCTTCCCTGTGAAGGTGCTGAGGCACTAGCACAGGTTCTCCAGAGAAGCTGCAGATGCCGCATTTCTCAAAGTGTTCAAGGCCAGGCTGCATGGGGTTCTGAGCAACCTGGTCTAAAGAAAGATGACCCTAGGCGGGGGTGGTATTTAAACTAGATGGTCTTTAAAGGGCCCTTCAATCCAAACTGCTCTGATTCTATGATCTAGTTACCAGCTGGTCTTCACGTAACACAGCTTGATAACCCAGGTGATCTCCGAGTCCGGAATCCCGCAGCCCCCCGCATTCCCCCTGTGGGGCACTGCGCGGCACCTCCGCCTGACCTGCAGGCGGAGCAGGCCGGAGTGGAACAGATCCTCCGTCTCCTTCAGCTGGATCAGCTCCTCGCTGGTCGGCGGCTTGTAGAGCTCGGCGCGGCTCAGCTTGGCTGGCTGCGGGGCTGCGGCTGTCGGGGTAGCCCTCTTCCCCCGCCGCACCGCGCCCCCAGCGGGTGCCTTTTGGCCCTTCTCCGCCTCCTCCGCAGCCTCCGGAGAGCCCTGCGGGGAGAACACAGCACAGCATGGCTCGGTTCGGTTCGGCCCAGACCAGCCCCGCGATCACCCCCAGCCCCGGCCCGCCGCCTCTCACCGCCATGGCCGCCGCTCACGTGGAGTCCCGTCACCTCCTGCGGCGCCGCGCGACA